>JAOTJB010000002.1:27367973-27379408 GCA_027123815.1 Erythroxylum minutifolium
ATTATTATTATTATTATTATTATTATTATTATTATTATTATTATTATTATTATTATTATTATTATTATTATTAATTGCTGCAGTCAGGTTTACAACGAGAATAAGATTAAAATGTTTTGCTCTCAGTCAATTGTACCATGGATTGGTATAATTTAACAAGCACATCAATCGTGGCAAAAGTACACAAATAAAGCATGTTTCATGGTAGAGTAAACAGTACTCCATCGTGATTTAACGTAGAAGCACGCTAAGAACATGAAGAATTGTATGAAAAAGCTGGATTTGGCTGATATGATGAATTCTTACGCTCCATTAAATCTTCCAGAAATTTAGGTCCAACTCCTCAACCGCCATGAATGCCCCAACTAATGGTCTTGTTCCAGTAAATCATTAATTTATAATAACTTAAATAGATGCATATGTTAAAGTTATTAGATTTTACTATCTGTGTATTGGATCTCCCAAATTCTCCAATTCCGGTCGTTGATGAATAAGATTCCGGCAAGTACAATTGTCAAACATCTCCAAAGGGAGAATTCAGAATACTCTTGGCTTCTTACCAGAGAATAAGAACATTTCTTTGCCACGGTGATAGATGGAATTTACAGCAATAGTGAACTTCTTGTGGATGAGATAATTCTTATCGGGATCAGAGCAGAAGATAGCATGTATTGCAGAGAACCGAAGGAGCTACTTATGAAGAAAATTCTCCCAGCTGGTTACACGAATCGCATACATTCACAGCTCAATCGTGTAATAAACAACTACTACTTGGTCCACTCACCAGATTTCCTTTTCACAAGCTGATACGAGGATTTGAAATTTCAGAGGCTCAATTGTTCATTCTCTAGTTAGCAGCTAGGCTGAAACTGGAAACTAGAGACATAATACATTAAATTCCATATTCTAGACAAATACTGCCCTTTAATAAAATATTGATGATGAACAATTCAACTTAATTTTTAAATCTAATACAAATTAATTAAATTTAATTCAAATTAATAATTTAAGATAATTTATAATAAATTATCGTTTTATATTAAATTTAATTAGTTTGTCTCAAATCTAAAAGTTAAATTAAATTGTTATGTCAGTGACATGTAATTATTTTTTAACAAAAGTCTTTAAAATATAGAATTTTTCAAAGAATTTAAAAGTTATATCTTTTAAAAAATCAAGTTCTGCATTTTATACCCTTATTTATATATAAATTTTCATACATTGACAGAATTATGCATCCTTTACCATAATTTATATATTATAACATATAAATATACTACTATTTTAGTATATTTATTATTATGAGTGTATTCAATCCCTATTGTTAAATGTAACTTCCCGTTGATATTACATTTTCCAACACTGCAAATGTGACTGAAACATACAAAAAGATAATATTACGAGTCTGATAATTACTGAGCATCCATCTGTTTCCAAGCTCGTCTTTCTCACTCTTCGGAAAGAAGGCTTAGTAGCTTTCCCGCTTGAAGCGGTTTGCTTAAATTCCCCAAACACGCCACACTTGATAAGTGTGAATTACATCATGTTTTAGGGCTTAGTTTGATATTTATTTAATTGTTAATTCAATCATTTAGTACGTGTTTAGATTAGAATTGTGTTAGTTTGTTAATTATTTGTGTTTAAGTGTTTTTATGGGTTAGTACAAGTCTTTGAGCTTAATTATTATATTTATGAGGTACTTTGATGTGTTTGTTAGTGTTTCAGGATCAACATCGAAGAACAGATAAGTTTTGAAGACACTAAGGTCGAAATAACAGCCCATGATCATGGCACAACAGGCCATGATCGTGATAAAAGCACTGGAGTCAACCCACGATCGTGGCCCATATGTCACGGTCATGACAGAAGCCCAGGACACGACCCATGATCATGGCTTGCTTGCCACGATCGTGATAAAAGGCTATGATGTGGCCCATGATCATGGCCTGCAGGGCCACGATTGTGGCTTGCGTTGGGCGGATGAGCAGACACTCAAAAACTTCAAGTTTTGAGGGAGTTTTTGGACCTTTTGGATCCTAAAAAAATCCTAGGACTGCCCAGAACACAAAAGGTATATAAAGAATAAGACAAAGAAGAGGAAGAAACTTTTGCATCAACCATTTTTGAGAGAAACCCTAAAGAGGATTGTTAAGAGATTGAGAAAGAGACGAAGGAAGAGAGAAGTGGAGAAAAAGCTGACATTGACGTTCTTACTGGATTAGGAGTTTGCAGACATCGCTAGCCCTTGTCTCCATTCAAGATAGTATTTCTTATTATTTTCCATTTTTATTATTATATAGAATTGAGAATAGCAGTTTGATGATAGGATTTGTGAATGTAGAGATCTTCTAAACTCACATTCAAGTTTTTATCTTTGATTTAATGAAATTTGATTATTCTTATGTTTATTGGATTTATTATGATTATTTTTTTGATTGCATAATTTGGTAATAAACTGAGAGGGTGAATCGAATGAAAAATAATTAAATTGGGTTAATGAGAGTTAGGTGATATAATAAAAATGAGAAATTAATCAAATCAGTAATTTTATAAAGAGAGATCTCGCATAAGTCCCCGATAATTTATTAGATAACTTCATCTCTAATTAGGGTTTTGAATAGGTTGTTAATTGAGAAATTGCAATTTTCTATAATCTAATTAGGGTTTATAATTTAGGGTTAATGGTTATAACTCTAGAGAGAGTAATCAACCCTAGGATTGTCTAGAACTAATAATCCGGTAAATCATAATCGATTAAGTTAGTATTAAAAATAGGAAAAATTCTTCTTTCTCTCAATTGATAGTTCCTTTAGGTTAATTCTTGAGTGTGTTGCAATAGCTAATTTGTTAATATTTTCATAATTGATTCTTGGATTGAATTGAATTCTTGTTTTAGTTTTGCTATCTATTGAATTTCTGCAAATTATGTTGGCCTTAGATTTAGGACTAGATTATCCCTCCTCGTA
This sequence comes from Erythroxylum minutifolium, assembly GCA_027123815.1. Lineage (NCBI taxonomy): Eukaryota > Viridiplantae > Streptophyta > Magnoliopsida > Malpighiales > Erythroxylaceae > Erythroxylum > Erythroxylum minutifolium. Next base: position 27,370,940 of record JAOTJB010000002.1, read on the forward strand.
GGATCGACACCTTAGGTAATATGCAAACAACCCGTGCGCTTGCGAATTATTGAGGTTAATCATTAAAACTTAAGCACCTCGGAAAATCACAATCAAGTTTTTGGCTCCATTATCGGGGAGGCGATTAGTTTAGTTCTATATTTTAAGACGTTTAGTTAGTTTTTTATTTTCTTTATTCTTTGTTCTTTGTTCTTTCTTTCCATCTCTAAAATCGTGCTCTTGCATGAACATGAGTCATGGGAAGTTTGAGTCGTGTAGCTGAAACCGTAGATTTAGACATCACTCGATTAGAACAATCCATTAAGAAAGCTCAGTGTGAAGAAGAAGAAGAAGAAATCGTGAAAGCAATAATGGCTGAGGAATTTCAACAAGATTTGGACTACGAAGCAAACCAAAGATGTCAACAACGGACCCCTATAGACTTTATGAGACTAGGGTTCAATGAGGCTAACCAAGGAGTAGTTAGGCCACCCGTATAAGCAGCATCATTTGAAATCAAACCAGCCCTCCTAAACATGCTTCAACAAAATGTTTAGTTTTATGGACTAACGAACGAGGATCCTAATGCACATATAGTGAACTTCCTTGAAATCTGTGATACCTTTTGGTACTATCAGATGTTGAAAGATGCAGTTAGAATTAGGCTTTTCCCTTTTACCCTTAGAAATAGAGCAAAGACTTTGAATCATTCCCTTAATCCATCCAATGTCACAACATAAGATCAGCTAGTTCTTGCCTTTTTATACATGTGTTCCCCCCTGACTACGACCACTAGGATCATCAAGGAAATTATCAACTTCCAACAAAGTGACAGGGAATTGATCTATAAAGCGTGGGAACGATATAAGGATTTGTAATAAAAATGCCCACATCGTAACTTACCCAAGGAATTCTTATTGCAAACATTATATAACGGAGTAACCCCATATATGAGAGGCACGATCGACGTAGCTTCAAGAGGATCATTGATAAGAAAGACGGTTGATGAAGCGAAAGATCTGATAGAGGAGATGGCAAGTAATAACTATTGTGGACGAACAAATGGAGTAGACAAGCCATTACCTTCCGAGAACAAAAAGGAATTGTGGTTGTTGATCAAATCATAGAAATGCAACTGAAAATTGATAACTTGACTCGACAGCTAACATGAAGGCTTCGTCCTAAGTTCTGGTGAAAGCCATACAACTCAATTATGAACTCTGTGGACAACTAGACCATAATACGGTGGACTGTTTATTGATGAAGGAAGATCCAGAGCAAGTGAATTATATAGGAGCTCAATATGGACGAGGAGAGGGAAACAATCCCTACTCAAATACTTATAACCCTGAGTGGAAGAATCACCCTAACTTTTCTTGGAAAAAAAATGTTGGATGACAGTTTAGACCTCAAGGACAATCAGGCTTTCAACAAGATAAACCAAGCTCAATGGAATCCAAGTTGGATATGATTTTAGATAAAATTAGAGGCATGGAGGATGCACAAAGGAGGCTTAAACGGAAATTCGACCAATTCATTAAGAACCACGCCTTTTCAATACACAATATGGAGGTCCAAGTAGGTCAACTAGTAGAGGCAATTTCTACTTAGAATGTAGGAACCCTTATAAGCAATACCGAGTCTAACCCAAGGGAAAGAATTATGGCATTACTCAAACTCAAGAAATGAAACTTAAACATGCAAAGGAAGACAAAGATAAGGGAAAAGGATCAGTAATTATAGAATTCCTTCTAAGTGAGCTCGAAATTGAGCCAATCAAAGAACCTGGACCTGAATTTCCATACCCTATTCTAGCTCAACGTAAGTCAATTTCAAATAGGGTAATGAGGAATTCTAAGGAGATTGAATCAAACAAAATTGAGAATATAACAGAACATCTATAAATAAGGTTCACACTAAAGGAATCAATCAAGAAAAAGGTTAAGGAGCACATAGCGGAAGAAAACCCTAACATAGCACAGAAGAAAGAAGACCTAGGGGATTTTTACATTCCTTGCAGTATCAATAGAGTAAACATAGTTAGGGAATTTACGAATTTGGGAGAAAGTATCAATATGATGCCCTATACCTTTAGTTAAAAGTTGGGGTTAGGAGAATTAGAGCCTATAAAGACATTAGTAAAGAGAGCCGACAGAATAGTTCATCGACGGAAGGGGATTATTAAGGATGTGTAAGTACAAATTGATAAATTTACCTTCCCTACAGACTTCTATATATTGGATATTGGAGAAGATGTAGAAACTCCTATGGTCCTTGGATGACCATTCTTGGCCACTGCTTACTCCATAATTGACATTGATGGGGTGAACTAACTCTGAGTGTCAGCAAGCATCAAATAACCTTCAAAGTGTCAAAGAAAGAAAACAGATCTCCTTTATCTCCAACTAATATCAAGGAAACCCAAACTCGAGGACAATGGGAAGATATTGAGGATCTTGGGAATGCATTCAGAAAGAAACGATCGCGAAGAAGAAGGCTAAGGAAGGAGAATCACAAGGGAGGTGGAATCCATCATGAGCAAAAGAAGGGCGTCAAGCTACTAAAGTTAAAAGAAGCGATACATGGGGGCAACCTATGGAATGTTATTTCCTTTGATTGTTTTTAGAAAGTTTGAATTTTGTAGTTAGGTTATTTCATTTCCAAATAAAATCGAGAAGGCATAGGATTTGATGATCGATGAAGTAAGCAAAGAGAGGTGAAAGGGCCATAAAGAGTTTAGAAGTAACTTTGGAAAGTAGAGAAGGACAAAAGATAGAAAAAAATAAAAATTTGGTGGAAAAATGCGGCAAGGTAAAAATAGGGACACGTAAATGTCATTTTCAATTTTACCGTTTCACCCTCCAATCACCTATATATTTATTTCTAACTTCACTTTTTCACTCACTTTCATTTTTACTTTATCTCTTTAAGCTTCAAACCTCCAAACATTCTCACTTCTCTCTATCCAATTTTCAAACTTCCAAATTTCTTTCAACTTCTACTGACTCGCAAGCCAGTATGCTACACATTAAGCAAACAACAAGGTGCGATCAATCAGTGGGGAGAAACCAAGTCTCAGGATGAGGAAAAAGGAATAGGGCAGCTGATTACAGTGCACATAGTTCAATCTTTTTAGATGAGGAAGGTACCTACTTTCATTCTTCACAATAAGCAAATTATGGTTTCAAAGTATTTTCATTTTGAAACTTTAAATAGATTAGAATTGTAATTCATTCAATTTCAATTCCCAATTTACGAAGAATTTACCTTAGAATTCTTTACATTCCTTCAATTTGAATCCAACAAACCTAGGGAACTATGGTTTAGGTTATGAGGATAACCTTATGAGCTTGTTATGAGACTTTGCATGAAATTTGTGATTTTCCCAAGTCATCTGTAGTGGGTCAACATGATGTTTCTGTGTCAACCCTTACTAGACTGAACTAATTGGGTTAGAGCGTTTCGACCCTAAGAATATACACAACAACATCATCAGGAGCCACGAACACTTATTGATGCACAAATTCATTTGTCAAACTGTTTTTGACAAAATGGAAACCAACAAGTGTTTGACGAAAGAACTTTTCATATTCTGGTGCATGGACCATAACATTCTAGTTTGCACAACCATCTACATCTTTAACGCAATTATTGATGCTTGAAAGAAGAGAAGCAATAACTTAGGAATGGGTTACCTGGTTTTAGCCATAGCTAATTACTATGGAATTGAGTGCAATGGATCACAGTCTACCTTCCTGAATTCATGAACCATCATCATCTATGGCGAGCTGAAATCCTAAAATCCCATAATATGGAACTTCATGATATTAGTGCTAAGACACACATTAAGAGTAGGACAAGTCAAGTGAGTTCAAGTGCTCAACAACAACAAGAAAAGGATTCGACCAGTGAGGAATCTGAGGAAGAAGAAGAAATAGAAGAACCAAGCTGGAAGAAAGTACTGGATACAATCTCCGCAAATACCAAGACAATTATATATACACTTGCGGAGAACTCCAGAAGGATGAAGGAGATGGCCCGAACTCAAGGACGCTAGAGCTAGGACATACGTCGTATCCATCATTATTTTGAGGCTCAGGGTGTTCAACTGCCACCTCCAACACCATCCCCGCCTCCATCACCATGAGGCTATGTTCTAACCCGTTTTCTTTTTACCTTAGTCTTTACTTACTTTTTGTTTTACTTTAATTTTATGTCTCCTCTTTTCATATGTGTTTGTTTTTTCTCTTCTCACGTTGAGGACAATGTATTGTTCAAGTGTGGGCAGGGTTATGTATTTTGATTTGAATGTGAGTTTTGCATATTTTATGATATATTAGATTGCATTTTGTGAATCGTGTGAATGTGTAAATGGCTTAAATGGATTGAAATTGATTTAATTTTAAACATAGTCTATTAGGTTGTGAAGAATCATTAGCTCGCAAAATTAGTGAATTAGGGTCTTTGGATAAATATGCAACTAAATTAGAATTTAGTGTTAGTTTATCACCCTTTAAATTGTCACATTCATTCATAATTTGAGGTCTTTCGACATAAGTAGCTTTGCTAGTATTTTTCATAGAAACAAGTAGCTAAAGCAACAAGGTAGGCAATATAAAAAAAATTATGTTTGTTAATTTTAAATAAATAACTATTCTATTGGCCTTAGAATTATGAATAGAGCTAGTAGCCAGTTGAGAACATGACGTACCTGAGTAACCGGATTGACAAGCATCACAAATATGTGTGCCTTCACGTAAAAAGGGTATAATGGCATTCCAACTAAGTAGCTTAATCAAAAAAATGACTTAGTTGAGTAACTGGATCGACATTCATTACTAATGTTTACCTCCACATAAAAAAAACTAAATTCATGTTCACAAAAAGTAAATAAAATGTGTTTTTGAATAAAAACCTAACGAACTTGTAATAGCTTGACTTTTCATGAAAACATACTTAGGAGTAATTACAGAGTCTGAATGATCAAAAAATTATTAATGTGTGTGTGCAATTGAAAAGGGTAAATAATTTAACTCTTGAGTCTAGATTAATATGTATATTTAGTTCAAAGCCCTAAGACACAGATTTTGTTTGTTAATGATTTGAAATGACTCGAATGATTCTGTTTTAAATTAAATTTATTTCATGAAGTTAATGTCATTGTCTCATTACTACATTGTGTGTTTGTGTTTTGTTTGCTTGAGGACAAGCAAACGTTTAAATGCGAGGATGTTGATAATTGTGAATTGCATCATATTGTAGGGCTTAGTTTAATATGTATTTAATTGTTAATTCAATTACTTAGTATGTGTTTAGGTTAGAATTGTGTTAGTTTGTTAATTATTTGTGTTTAAGTGTTTTTATGGGTTAATACAAGTCTTTAAGCTTAATTATTATTTTTTTGAAGTACTTTGATGTGTTTGTTGGTGTTTTAGGGTTAACATCGAAGAACGGAGAAGTTTCACCACAATCGTGGTACAACAAGCCACGATCAATCGTGATAGAAAGCTCAGATGTTGCCCACGATCATGGCCTACGTCAGAACAAACACGCAAACACTCAAAAACATCAAGTTTGAGGGAGTTTTTGGACCTTTTGAACCTCGAAAAAACTTTAGGGCTGCCCAGAACACAAAAGGATATAAAGAATAAGACAAAGAAGAGAAAGAAGCTTTTGCATCAGCCACTTTTGAGAGAAACCCTAGAGAGGATTGTTGAGAGATTGAGAAAGAGAAGAAGGAAGAGATAAGTAGAGAAGAAGCCGACATTTACATACTTCCTGGATCAGGAGTTTCTGACATCGCTACCTCCCGTCTCCATTCAAGATCGTATTTTCTGTTATTTTCCATTTTTATTATTGTATAGAATTAAGAATTGCATTTTGATGATAGGATTTGTGAATATGGAGATGTTCTAAACTCACATTTAGGTTTTTATCTTTGATTTAATGAAATATGATTGTTTTTATGTTTATTGAATTTATTATGATTAATTTTTGTGATTTCATAATTTGGTAATAAATTGAGAGGGTGAATCAAATGAAAAATAATTAAATTGGGCTAATGAGAGTTAAGTGATTTAAAAAGAACTAGAAATTAATAAAATCGGTAATTATGTAAAGAGAGATCTCGCATAAGTCCCTGATAGTTTATTGGACAACTTCAGATCTAATTAAGGTTTTAGATAGGTTGTTAATTGAGAAATTGCAATTTTCCATAATTTAATTAGGGTTTATAATTTGGGGTTAATGGTTATAACTCGAGAGAGAGTAATCAACCCTAGGATCTTCTAGAACCAATAATCCGGTAAATCATAAACGATTAGGTTAGCATTAAAAATAGGTAAAATTTCCCTTTCTCTCAATTGATAGCTCCTTCGGGTTAATTCTTGAGTGTGTTGCAATAGCTAATTTGTTAATATTTTAGTAATTGATTATTGGATTGAATTGCATGATTGAATTGAATTCTTGTTTTAGTTTTATTATCTATTGAATTTTTGCGAATTGTGTTGGCCTTAGATTTAGGACTAGATTATCCCTCCTCGTAAGATCGACACCTTAAGTACTACACGAACGAACCATGTGCTTGCAGATTATCAAGGTTAATCATTAGAACTTACACATATCATAAAACCACGTTCAACACTCCATAGCCCTTGGATAAATTTCTATTTTCTTTTTTATTTTATGTTTGCTTTCATTTTTACATTTTGGTCAACATTCTCGATACTTCAGTTTTGAATAATGTTGTGATCATGGCTGTTGATACTTGCTTGTTTTTGCTTGTGATTTCTGATGATTATGTGAGTGGAATAATGAATATATTGGTAGTTTCTTTTTAGGGTCACCAACTTTTTGATCGAGAATATTGACATTGTTACTATATGACGAATCTTATGGGGTTGACTCGAGGTCAAACGAACTGGGATAGGAGAATTTTGATTTTTCTATGAGTTGGTCACTAGCTAAGGTTTTGTTGTTTGTGAGGAGACACATGTAGAAAAGTGGAAAATAGCTTAATGATAGGTTCCTTAATGCCTGGTGCTTAAATAAGAACTTTTCAATGGGAATTTTTGATATGTTGCCATTCTTATCAAAGCATTTTGAATACTGACAAAGCTTGTAACATCGTTAGGCTTTGACTTCTTTGATTCCTATGGCTATATGTTTTTTATTTATTATTTTAGTGTTTACTTCCCTTACTTGAAAAGAAAAGAGAAGTAGTAATGGTTAAAATATAACTTTCTTCTGTTTGGTACTTATGTGTTTGACCTTTGATCCTATGAGCTAAATTCTTCCTTTGATATTTCTACTCAAAGTCTAGTTTCTTTCACATGTAGAATCATCCTCATTTTGTCCTGAATTTGTCTTTGAGATGACTACCAGTTTGCTTTTGCAAGCGCTTTAGCCAAGCTCTAAGTTGTGCTAGTGTCCCCTTTTAGTTGCTTCCATCCTTGTTACACTATAAGAAACTGTATTTTTTGTGAAAGTAAAAGTTGTCACTAAAAGCAGTAATATTAGTTACTATTATTAATAGTGTCCACTATTTGAATTTGTCATCTCTCGTCACAAATACCTCCCTCACTACTGAAATTGTGACTAATTTAAGAAACGGTCACAATTATGTAACAAATTTGTGATACAAATACTGTAACTAAAACTTGTGACATTTATGACAAAGCTATATGGTCACAATAACTTTACATAATTATGAAAAGTTTATCGTCACAAATAATATAAAGTAGTGATGAATTAAGTCATAACAAAACTTAAGTATATTGTGACAAAAGTGTCGAAACTAAAACCTATGGAATATATGACAACAATATATGGTCACAGCAACTTTACATATTTATGACAAGTTTGTTGACACAAATAATATAAAGTAGTGACGAATAATGTCGTAACAGTACTTTATTTTATTGTTACAATAGCATCGTAACTAAAATAATTATAAATAATGACAAAATATTTGTCACTAATAATTGTTTTATCAGTGTCCATTACTTGTTGGTCACTAATAATTTAATAAAAAAGTGTCAACATCATTTCATCAAAAAAATTAAAATTGGTTCTGACAAAAAATATTGCCATAAATGTGTTTATTATTATCACAAACAAAACTATCAATTCATCAACGAAATTACGTTAGATGTAAAAGAAATTTGCATCCGTGGCTATGTTGTCTAACAAATTTTGTCATAAGTATGAAAGTTATATGTTAAAATAATGTTGTCACTAAATAAAGAATATATGTTACAATTAATTTATCACTAATGTGTTCATGTTCATCACAAATAATATTATTAAAATTTTCAATTTAATTACGTTATTGATAAATTTGCATTGGTGGCCATAAAATAGAAGTTGTCACAAATGATACAAATTTTTAGTGCCAAGATATTATTAGACAAGAAAATAAAAATTATTAGTATATATAAAATATATAAAAATCACCAAAATGTAATAAATTATAATTTCCAATATATAAAA
>JAOTJB010000002.1:27395875-27406266 GCA_027123815.1 Erythroxylum minutifolium
TGTGTGCAGAATCCACTATTCACATATATGTGCATATCATGAAATGCATGAGCATGAAATGTGTTTCCTAATTTCTCTGTAATCTCTCACATTTACAATTTTAGACTTAAGGTGGGTAACGGGATGTTACATTGATACATTCATGCGACTATATTCGACAACCCAATGACATGAGTTAATATGATAGAGTAGTCAAATTATTAATGTGCTCGATCACTGATGTGGATTTTGACATCCGGAGAGTATAAAATTTTCTCTTAAAAGAATTTTATTGCATAGTAACTTGACCTTATACAGCTTCGTGAGATGATCTTACATATCTTTTTTCGTTTTCTTCTTTAAAACTTCATCAATTAAAGCTAGATGAAGATTTATAGTAGCATTTATGTCCATTTTATTCCATTTGGCTCATCTATGAGTTTGTTGACCTATTGCTAATAGTTGCAAGATATTATCTTTTGTAAGATAGCTTTCATTATTATCTTCCACAACAAGAAATTATATCCCTTGAATTTATAAAAGCTTAAATTTGGCAAACATTGCTTCTATTCCAAACTACTTTAAGAAAAGAGAAATAGCTCCTAATATTTCACGTAAGCAATAATTATATGTGTGAACAATACCTAATACTTTCAAAGAGTGAATAGTATCTAACTTATTTTTTAATGCGGGAAATCTACTTAAAGTGACAAACACAGAGCATACGATATAAGTAGATATATACAACCTAATTTGACTTTGATACCACTTGTTAGAACGATTAAATGAATAGAGTAAGATCACAACTCAAATTTGAAAGAAATAGGACACACAAAATATTATTAAGAGTGCCAAGAGGAGTTACATTAGAAACAATCTCTAAATAGGACACACACAATTATTATTATGAGTGACAAGAGGAGTTACAATACAAATAATTTCTAGATATAAGTTGCAAGTATTAATTTGTAACTTAGAATCTGTGAGGTTAAAAGTCTTCTAGGCTCTATTCTTATATGCTTGAACTTGTTTTCTGATGCATGAAACAAAAATATCGATGATATTTTATAAGTAAACTTATGAAACTAATTATAACTACATATTTTAATCCGTGATAATTAACACATTTTTTTATTGTTTACTTTGTACTACAAGTTATTTAGATTTTTAACAAATTCCTCTCACCTATCTAAAGTAAGTAAAGCAACAGTACAAGTTAATTACACATTCCAACAGGTTGCCTTTTTATTTGCTTGATCCATAAATATTCTGCTGAGTCAAGCGTGGCCCATGCTTGAAAATTAGTAATGATTATGAAGCATCTATATCATCATTTATTTAAAGATAGAGACATACCACCAACCAAAACGTAGTGATGTTTCAAGGGCAAATTATGTTTTCTATGGCTCTTCTGCACAGATGGGCACATGACATTAGACATGTTTCACATGTTTCTATTTCTCATAGGTTTGTTCAAACTGAAGTCGTTTTCTGTTGATAAGAGTGAGAATGTAACAGCCCTGCCAGCGAACCTGCTATAGAACAACACCTTACCAACAAGATTATCCGTTATTGGCAAATGATATAAAAACCTTGGCATATAATAAGCGATTAATCAGCTTACAAAATGCATATTGAAAGGGAAGAAAGGTGTGGGAATTGGGATGGTCGGTTGTTGCAGCATTTATTAAATATCGTTCTACTGCAACAAAAAGAATGAAATCTGGCCGCAACTTTGCCCTTTACTTTTTCCATTCCCCGATGTCTAATACATGATATAGGACACCCAATAATTAATTGTAAGCCACGACACTACAATCCAAACTACAAGCTCGATTACCCATCAAACCTGTTAGATTGTAACACTTACTGTTACGCAACTACCATTCTCACCTCTGCACCTTCCATTCTATGTTTTCAAATATGGCTAACAAGAATCTTGTACTCCCCGTTAGTGCTGATATTTTAGTACTTAAAACCATCCATTGCCACAAAACTTGTGACTGCTACTCCTAAGCTTGGGTTCTTAAGGTTAACCAACTTAACAATCCGCAATTTAGTACCCCAAATTCCATACTATGGCTGACTCTGAACATTCTTCTTCTGATGACGCCTTCGCCGATTCTCGAGGTAATTTCGTTCGAATTATTGTTCGTATATCCTGTTGATAAGAAGCATGAGTTGACAGAAATTTCCTCAAGAGGGGAACTGGTTTTATATATTACCTTGTCTCCTCTTCATTACTGTGCTTGAAGGTTCTTACTGATTTCCATACAGCATTATGCAATCTATGTTGTTGACTTACTTTTCTAATTTGGGGTAACTGTTCAGAGGAAACGAGTCGGGAATCAAAGGTAGAATTCTCCGAGGATGAAGAAAATCTCATAATTAGGATGTACAATCTGGTTGGAGAGAGGTTAGTTCGTTTCTTAGGTTTAATGATGTTAAGCTTAGAAATGATCACGATTGACTGCATCTGATCACAAGTTGTGGCATGCAACCAGGTGGGCTTTGATAGCTGGGAGGATTCCTGGAAGAACATCTGAGGAAATCGAGAAATATTGGAACTCTAGATACTCGACTAGTGAGTGAAACTACAAATTAAAACTGAGAATTGTAATTTTGGAGTGGTAAAGGGCATAGTTAGGCATTGGAATGTCATATAGCGTCTTCTGTTCAAATCATTGTTAAAGCGGAAGATTTGATCCATTACACTCTTGTAAAGCAGTAACTGTACTCTAGGAAGGTTTCCTTATTTGCAACTCAGTTAATCAAAGTCCAATGCCGTAAATGAATATTATGCCCTTTGCTTTTGTGTATTTTTCTTTGGCAACATTAAATCGTGATAATTAGGAGATGGTGACTCTTGGAAAACTGTCATTTTCCGTACTCCATGTGCTTGTTAGCTAAGGCTTACGGGTTCAATGTTGTAATCCAATATATAGATGATGAACATAAAACACATCTCCCATGAAATGCCTACTTGGAAGAAGAAGAAGTTACATCTAGATTACTTAGTCCATAAAGATTTGTTTTGTTTTTGCCTAGTTAATGTTGCGGCTTTGAGTTGGAGATGGAGACCATCATCACGTCATTTTTCGCCAGAATCGTCTTTCCAGTAAACTACTTTTGGAAAGGTCTTATATGGACTACTTAATACATTAGCACAATATTTATTTCCTCAACTTCACATATATGGACTGCTTCAAAAGAGACTTTTTTCATGCATTCCTCATGTCTTACTATGAATCAATCTCCTATACCTAACTAAAAACTTACCTATTCTGTTTTAAGTGGCCTTATATATGGACTGTTTATCACATTATGCACTCCTATGTGCATTAAAGACGGGGTGGAACGAATTTTCCGATTTGAAAGTTACAAGAACAAGAAAACTATGCATTCCTCGTGTTCCAACCTTTGATCAACTTTTCCTCAAAAACAAAAAGACTTCTTTTCAATTTCACCAATCAAATAAAAAATAAAAGGAAAACTTGAATTAACATCATCAAACGTGCTCCTTTTTTCTGCAGTCATCTAACCCAATGTCAAAATTTATCGTACACATTTTGCTTTCCGTTGGAAGACGGTCATTTTTGGTCAGAGCCCACATAGCGCATTCGCATCCACTCGAAATCTTCAAGTATCAAGTCACTGTTGACTACCTCACACCAAGAAATGACAAAGTTTGGCAAGATTCCTTCTCAACTAATTTCCAGGGGTGCAAATGCTCTTGTCATCATCTTAAACTCACTTGAGACCTGCTTTGATGTTGAAATCCATCCGAATTATTTCAAACCCCATTTGTCAAATATCAGCACAGCCTCTCCAACGGTTTGAGAGATCAGGTCCACTTTTTACAACTACACATCTAGGCCATTGGCTGAAATGAATCCCGATTACCAACTTTAATATCAACAATCAAGTAAGAGTATGGTAAAGAGTCTTTATTATGCTTCTCTAACCAAAAAACTGAAATAAAAGGGAAGCTTAATTACACGATAAGGGTCAGATGAAACACTTTTACATTCAATTGCAGTTTTTTACAACCTCAACTTCATTTATGCGAAAAGCCAATTAGGACCATCAGTTGAGCTGCTGAACAGTCTCCCGTCTATTAGTCATGACGTCCAACTGAACATTGCTTCAATTATACATTGCTTTGTTTGTAGAGCTTGGTGTCAAGAACTTGCTTACCACACATAGCACAAACTCCTGTAACATTCACAAAATTTTTAAGAAACTACCACTGACTTAAGATTAACTGGAATCAAAGCATCTCAATCAGAAAAAAGATGCAGAACATGATTAAATTAAAAGATAAGTTACAACAAATATTCTAAATTTTATCTAATTTTATAATATTGATCAAAATTATAAAAAAATAATAATAAATCAAAAATCCAATTTATAATCAAAACAATTTACTATTAAATTCATAATTAACAGCACTCACCTAATACATCACATAGACAAAACTATTTAACATAATGACATTCATCGGGAAATATAACTGACACATCAAATAATTTAAAATTAAAAAAATAGATTAGCTCCTATTTAATTCTCTCACACAATTGTTATTTCAATTTTTCTTCACTAATTGTTACTCTCTCATCGTTCACGCTTCTCCTTATTTTTATTATGTTTTTCCTCTCTACATTCTACCTCCCTGTCATCTCTCTTGTTTTTTTTCTCTTTGGCTCTTCTTTTATCCTTCCTTAGCCTCCCATGCTATATTTATTTAATTCAATTGTTCTTTTTTTCTTCTTCTTCTCATTTGTCAAGTGACTTTCTTAAGCTTCTTCCGTTGTTCTTGTTTCTTATCCACTCTGTCTCCTCTTTTACTAGCAACAGTTAACACTCAAGATAGTAATGGGTTGGACTCGACTCCTGTGATGCAATCCAAACCTGGTTCAAAGCCTGATCAGACCTGACTAATGTCGCTCAATCTCGAGCCCAATCGAAATTCAGGTGGCCCAAACCCCACCAACTCCCACCTGCCCAAACTTAACCCATCAAAGCTCCAAACCTTGACCCAACAAGACAACCCCTCCCTCACCATGCATCACATGTATACCATCATGTCAAATAAGTCTGCCAATATGGCGTGTAACGACAAACTATTTTTGTCATAAATTGAAAGCTCAATCATTTTATAACTACTTTTGATCATTCTAACTAGATTTATAAATTTGAGTAAGGTGTAAAATTTTTACTGTAATTTACCCTAAATTAAAACTAGTACCTTTTGAATAAGCACAAGTGTGGCAATACTTTGCATCTTGGTGGACTTGTTGCTTACAAATGATGCACTTCGTATTGCCATAAGGAGTCCACCTGTCACCGTTGAAATTCCAAGTTACCAAGCAATATGAAAACAGAACCAAAAATATTTTATACACAGAAAGACTTAACATCAAGTTAGAAGAAATAAATACAAAATATTAATTAGCTCTACTTCTATTCAGACCTTAGGTACCTTTAAGTGGCACTCTGAGGGAGAAACATACAAGAATATGATCTCATACAAAGTAAAAGTGGAATTCACTGCCAACTTAATTCACAGACTACAATTCAAGTAACTTCAACGACAGGTTATTCATTCTAATATTTATCTTTAAATAATGAAAACCAAAATAGCCTGTCAATTCAAACTTTCTCAGTTGAAAGAATGTATTTCAATGCAAGTTCCGAGTAGGTTTATATCATTTAGAATCATATCTAACAAAAGGGATTCCTAAATCAGGCAGTTTAGCATCATGGTTAATTGATCTCAAACCTAACCACTAAACTATGAATTTAACTACAAAGCTACCTGCTACCTACAAAGTTTTCCAGGATTGAAAGCTACAATGTCCGAGATAGACATTCCCATACAACCAGTAGGTAAACTGTAAATACACATCTCAATCCCAATTCTAACCTTATAATTCCAATTCTTCATAAGCAAAGCAAGAAAAGATAAAGATGAAGAGAAAACCACTAACTTTTACCTTGATTTTCACCTAAGATTAGCTTGATTCCTTCCATGCAAAATGATAGGATGAAGAAGATGAAGTGGAGAGAAAATGAGAGAGAAAAAAATCTGGAACTCAAACACTAAAATGTCGTCTCTCTCTCCTCTCCATGTCCCATTTCATGCACTTTCAAGACTTACACACATGCTTAATTCCTATTGGACACATATGCTTTATTCTTATTGGTCACACATGCTTTAATCCAATTGGTTCATATGTTGACTTTAGGAAAACTGCGCATTGGTCCTTCTTCCTTTAAATTCCCACATTGGCCTATAATCTCATCAATTAATTTCATTCTCAACCATATTTCACATCTAAGTATGTATGTCCATGCTGAAATGAACAAATGGTGTCTTTTACATTAAGTACCATTATGTCTCTTACTATGCTTAGATGCTCTTAATTGGTTCTGCTCACTTCTTAATACACCCTAGACATGCTATGATACCTCTAGGGTATATGTTGGGGCCTTACAACATCCAAAGTTAAAGAGGACCTTATAGAATTCAATCTCTTCTCTATTTGAGCCCTTCTGCTAAAAAGTCACAGGCTGAGGGGAAAGATGCTTTGTTCAACTACAATCAAGCAGTAGATGTACTTTACTCCATCTTGAAGCAAACATATGGGATTTTATGACTTAAGGAAGGTGAAAAGAATTCTAAATTATTCCATTATTTAGTGCTTTCTAGAAGAATGTGAATGGAATTGCTTCACTCATGTTGGATAATGGCTTTATAATTGAATCACATGTAGATCCTAAGGAGGGAAGCTTTATCCTATTTCTCTGCTGCTTAAAGCTCTCCAAATGCTAGTTTTTCCTTAATTCAGCTGCTTCAATCATTTGTCATGGACTAGATATCCCTGCAAGAAATTGATATGTTGACAAGAGTTTTTAATGCTAATGATGTTGACGAAGCTCTCTTTGTTCTTAATCCCAATAAAGCCATCGTTCCTGAATGGCTTAATTCATTTTTTCTTTCAAAGAACCTGGCTTACAGAAGCTGTCCTGGAGTTCTTTGAATAACGCAAAATGTCGTGCGAGCTTAATAAGACCTTTGTTTGCTTGATCCCTAAGATATATTCCCCTAAGATTTTAAAAGATTTTAGACCAATCTCTTATTGTAATACAATTTACAAGATCATTTCCAAGCTAACAGATTACAAAAGTCCTCATTACGTAAATTGATGCACCTCAAGATGCTTTCATTTAGGGAAGACATATTGGGGGTAATATTTTACTTGCTTGAGAGCTTTCTAAGAACTACAATAAGAAACATGCCAATAAAGATTTGTGCAGTCAAAATAGATTTCCATAAAGCCTTTAATTCCACAAATTGAAATTTCATCCGAAAAACTCTTAAGGGCATTTGATTTTCCAGCTATATTTGTGAATTGTATTGAACAATGCATTTCTACAATATCCTTTTGCATTCTAATTAATGGAGAACCTAAGAATCTCATTAAGAGTCTCCTTGCCACTTCACCTTATGCATTGAAGTCCTCACTAGGCTCATCAAGTTTGTCATTAACCAGGAGGGTAAGTTTAGATATCACTCAAAATGCAAGAAGGTTGAAGATAAGCAGTTTATCTTTTCTATATGACCCTGTCCTCTTCTCCAAAGCTGATCCTTGCTCTGTTAATGTTCTAATGTAAACCTTGAACACATTTAAAGATCTTTCATGTCCCTCCATCAACAAGGAAAAGAGTCAAATCCTTAAATCCTTGGGTGCACATCATATTTCCAACTAGCTCACTTCTTTAACAAGGCTGAAAGTTAAAAAGCCTCCTCACTTACCTAGGCATTCCCATTTCTTTCAAGAGACCAACTACCATTTAGTTCCAACCTCCATTGATAAAATACAAAGAAGAATATTCAATTGATGTAAAAAAAATCTTTCTATTATTGGAAGAGTACAGCTGATCTGTTCAATGATAAATAGCCTACACATGTGCTGGTCTTCACATGTTATGCTTCCCTTAAATGTTGTGAAGACTATTGAACAATTAATGAGGAAGTCTCTTTAGTCTGTACAAGGAAAGCTCTAGGCCAATGTGAAATGGAGTGAACTATGCTTTCCAAAGAATGAGGGAGGGTTGGAAATTATTCCCACTCGAGCATCTACCAGGGTCCTTATGATCAAATGCATTTAGAGAATCCATAGTAATAAACAAGCATTATGGGTAAGGTGGATTCACGCACATTATCTATGCAATGATAACTTCTGGTGTATTCAACCAAAATATAATTCTTCATGGACTATGGTCAATATTCTAAAGTTAAGGGAAAAATCCATATCAGCATTCAAGAACAGAATAGGCAATGGGAATTCAACATTTTTTTAGCGTGATAATTGGACAAATTTGGGACCTTTAAGGAGAATTTCGAAGCTAATTTCCTAAAAAAATCACATCCCAAACAATGTTGTGGTAAGTCAAGTTCTAGTTAACTTCCTCTCCTATCGGAGCTGTTGCCTAGAACCAATACTATAGACTACATCCCCGGTTTCAATCTCACACACAACTGTGAGACAGCTTGCAACAGTCAAAATATCTTTCAGGGGTCTTCACTAATGCATCATGTAGAGATTTTTTGAGAAATCATTGCCCCATGATAAATTTGCATAGCTTAGTTTGGATGAATCAGGTTTGTCCTTGAGCCTCCTTTACTCTTTGGTTAGTTTTGAAAGGAAAACTAACAACCACAGATAGGTTGAGGAGATTCCTCAATATCCCTACATTTTGTGCTCTCTGCAAGGAGAAAGTGGAGTCCATTGCTCATCTAATATTCAAATGCAGAGTTTCATCCTTCATCTGGAATCAGATTCAAAAGCTTTGCATCATGCAATCTCCAGCATCTAGCTTGCAGGACCTGATAACTTGGTTCCTCGACTATAATGTGAGGAAAGGAGACTTATTGGTGCTTAAGATTGCTATTGGGAATACAGTATAGGCTTTTTGGAGAGAAAAGAATAAGAGGATTTTCCAAGGTCAAGTAGTCCAGGAGATGTACTCTTGCAAGAGCTGATAAGGACAACTAGAATTCAAATTTGGGCACATCAAATTTACCTCGAATATAGTGATTACTTGTTGTCAAATTGGTCTTTGCCTGCTGTGATTGAAAGAGAAGAGTTCCTGAGCATTAAACATGGCTAAGGAACTGAAATTCTGGACTGATCCTACTTGAAATGTCTTACGCAGCTACATCCATAAACCATTTAAATAGTGATGAACTCTTGTAGCATATGGCAATGATTTCCAGAGCTGTCTAGTCGCTAGCAACCATGTACTTTTCATCCCTTTTTAGGGAACCTCAATGAGATTCTTCAATTTTTCATAAAAAAAGAACAAGGGCACTTTCCCTTTAATGCACAGATATTACGCAGACCAAATGCATTAATCTTTAAAGCCAGTCCGCTAACAATTCTATCATATCCTACAGATTCTAATTTTTACTCTTGCCCATCGATCAAATTACGAAACTGAGATATCAAGCAATAGAAAACCAGATACGAAGCCCTTTAGGGTATTCAAAGAAAGAATCAAACTAGTGTATGAACAACATAAAGAACGATAAAGAACCTATTTTTCTTAGAGAGCAGCTTGTTCTCGTTGATCTTACGGCCACCACTTTCATAGGTGTTGCTGGCTCCTTCCTTCCACTTATCAGGAACAATAACCTTTGTTAGCTTCTTCTCGCCTGCAACAGAAACCGCCGGAACTCAAGATCAACGCCACAAGCACATAAAAGAAGAGGAAATAGATATCAATAGCTAAATTACGTGAGTAATTACCCAAGCTTTTAGTAGGAACTTACATTTGTCACACACCATCGTCCGCTGTGCTCTATTTTGCTCCTGCAAAATCAGATTTGGAACCCTACTTGATATGGGTATTGGGAATTTCGGATCCCCGGTATAGACAATAGGCCTATTCTCTACGACGATACGAACTTACGCAAGTGTCCTTACCAGGACAAGCAAAATATTTAATCGAGTAAAAGTTTGGATAATTTACTAATTATAAATATTAATTAATTGCTTTCATTCTGTTAAAAATACTAATTAATTCCAATTAAATTAACTAAAAATTATATAATACTTTATATTTAAAATATTAAAACTTTACAGTAAATAATGACACAAAACTATAAGGGTTCCATGTATTCTCTACATGATGATACCTCTACCCGTACCTGCATATGTTCCGTTATTGTATTCATAGTAATGTAGCGAAGACTCTTATAGTTACGGTATTGTTTTTGGTACGCTACCATATTAGGATCCACTAACACGAAATGTTTTCATAGTTTTTTAAAAATTATAAAATAGTCTTTTAATTTTATATAATTCAAATTTAGTCTTTTATTATTAAATTTATTATATTAATTA
>JAOTJB010000002.1:27422376-27437921 GCA_027123815.1 Erythroxylum minutifolium
AGAGAATCAATTTTTTAATTGTTAGAAAATAGGCTGACTTCGTCAAACGATCAACAATAACCCATATGGCATCATGCTTCCTACTGGTCTTGGGCAACCTATCAGAAAATCCATAGTTATCCTTTGCCACTTCCACTCAAGAATAGATAGTGGCCTTAACTTGCCTGAAGGTGTCTGGTGTTCAGCCTTGACTTGTTGACACACTAGACACTTGCTTGTATATTCTGCTACATCCTTCTTCATGCCTTGCCGCCAGAAATGCTCTTTTAAATCTTTGTACATCCTGGTACTACCTGGGTGCATGACATAAGGCACATTATGTGCCTCGTCGAGTATCTCATTCTTTACCTCCTTGACATTCGGAATACAAAGTCTATTGCCTACAACCATAAGTCCATCATCCCTTACTTCCACTTCAGATTACTTGCCATTCTTAATATCTTCTCGGAGCTTGTTCAAATCTGCATCTTGTTCTTATAACTCCTTAACTTTCTCTCTGAGTATTGGTCTTACTCTGAAATTGGCAATAATTTAATCAGGTTCCTCCTATTTCAAGCTTATTCTAAGCTTAGCCATCTCTTTCAACAATGGTAGATAAATCGTCTGAACATGGGATATGGAGGATTTCCTACTCAAGGAATTTGCCACTACATTTTCCTTGCCTAGATGGTATTCAATCAACAAGTTATAATCCTTAAGCAACTCTAACCACCTTCTTTGTCTCCAATTCAGCTCTTTCCAGCTCAATAAGTTCTTGAGACTTTTATGATCTGTAAAAATTCTCGTCTGAACTCCATACAGGTAATGTCTCCAAATTTTCAAGGCAAAAATTACTGATGTTAGATCATGGGTTAGGTAACTCAATTTATAAGGCTTTAGTTGCCGTGAGGCATAAGCTATTACCTTATCTCCTTGCATTAACACAAAAACCAAACCCTTTCTTGAAGCATCACTATAAACTGTATAGCCCTCATCCCCTATGGGCAAGGTCAGAATTGCAATCTGTGCTTAAGTTCTTCAAAGCTCTTCTGACATTCATCACTCTAGATAAACTTCTGGCTTTTTCTTAATAACTTAGTCATTGGAGCAGCTATCATAGAGAATCCTTCAACAAACCTCCTATAACATCTTGCCAGACCCAGAAAGTTTCTCACTTCTGCCATTGTATTTGGTGTGTACCATTTCACCATTGCTTTAATTTTTCTCGGATCGATATGTACCCCATCCTTTGAAATTACATATCCAAGGAATATCACCTTGTGAAGCCAAAATTCACACTTGTTAAATTTGGCATAAAGTTCCTTCTCCCTTAGTATTTGCAACACTATCCTTAGATGTTCCTTATGTTCCTCTTTGCTCTTGGAATAAACCAAAATGTCATCTATAAATACTATGACAAATTGGTCCAGATATTCCTTGAAGACCCTATTCATGAGATCCATGAATACAACTGGAGCATTGATCAATCCAAATAGCATGACTAGGAACTTATAATGCCCATACTGTGTCCTAAAAGTTGTCTTGTGTACATCAGATTCCCTAATTCTGAGCTAATGATAGCTTAACCTGAGATCAATCTTAGAAAAGACCTTTATTCCTTGCAACTGGTCGAACAAATCATCGATTCGTGGTAGAGGATACTTGTTCTTAATGGTCACCTTATTGAGCCTCTAGTAATCAATGCACATACGTCATGTTCCATCCTTCTTTTTAACAAACAGAACTGATGCTTCCCATGGCGATGAACTTGGCCTTATATACCCCTTCTCTAACAATTTTCCCAACTGTTTCTTAAGCTCTTTCAGCTCAGATGGAGCCATCCTATACGGTGGTATGAAAATGGGTGCAGTACCTAGAATAAAATCGGTGGTTAATTTGATTTCCCTTGCTAGTGGCAAACCAGGTAAATCTTCTGGAAATATATCTGGAAATTTCCTCACAATTGAAAAATCTTCTAACTTTTCTTCGTTCACCTTGATGTCCACAACATGTGCCAAGAAGGCTTCACACCATTTTCTCATCATCATATCAGCTAATAAAGCTAAAATAAATCTTGGTGATGGTGTTTTTCTATCTCCCTTAAAATTCACCTTCTCACCTTTGTCAAGATCAAATTCTACCTTTTTGAGGCTACAGTCTAACTTTACATGATATTTCTCCAAGGTATCCATTCCATGTATAAGATCTATGCCCTTTAAATTTAAAGGCATTAAGTCCACTACCTTTTTAGTACCATCAATAAAGAGTTCACAGTCTCTATATACTTGACTTATTATCAAATTCCTCCCTATAGGAGTACTAACAATCAATGGACTATCTAATTTCACCAAATTAGCACCATGTAATGTCATGCTTGCAAAAATAAAAGAATGTGTGGAGCTAGAATCAATCAATAAATATACTTCTGAATCAAATAACTAAGCCATACCTGTAACAACTTCAGGTACGGTTGTAGCTTCATCTCTGTTCATAGCAAACACCCTTGTCTGTGCCTGAACCCTTAGGCTTCCTAGAGGAAAAACCTTCCTTGTCGCTCCAGAACTTCCCACCTCAGTGGCTGTCCTGGTCCTACTGTTTCAGCTCTCTTTGAGGCTTCCATCTGCGACCCATCTTGCCTTAAGTCTTGGGGACATTCCCTAACTATGTGTCCCTTCTCTCCACATCAAAAACATACTCCAAGTAACTTGAAGCACTCTCCTCTGTGAAACTTCCCACAATGCTCACATTGGTGGTTCATATACGTACTCTTCTCCATCATTGTGTTACCTCCTACAGTTGAGGCTTGCACTAAAGTTGCCTTGACTTATTTGTTCTTAGCAGAGCCACTACTTCATACTTCACTCTGTGTGTGGAAAGTCCTCATACTCCTCTCAGGCATGGTGGCACTCAGTCCCTTCTTGGAAGACTATTCCCGATTCTTCCTCTTTCTGTTTACTTCATACTTTATGTTCTCTAGTTTCTCAGCTTGAAGTGCAGCATCTACCAACAGCTGGTAGTCACAAAAGTTATGAATCAATACTTTCTTCTTAATCCCTAATTGAAGTCCTCCCTTAAACTTACGGCACTTATCCTCCTCATTCACAACAATGTTAGTCATATACCTTAAAAGCTGGGTGAACTTCAGCTCATATTCACTCACACTCACGTCCCTCTGTGTGAGATTTTGGAATTCTCTGGCCTTCTTTTGGATATAGACTTTCGAGAAGTATTTCTTCCTAAAGGCTTCCAAAAAATTTCTCCATGATAATACCGATGGTATGACCTGACTATGGGGCACTGATTTCCACCAATGGAGTGCATCCCCTTGTAGCAACAAGCTTACTGCATAATCTAATTTCTCCTTATCGGAGAACTTTATCTACAACAGGACTATCTCTGTCATTGTCAACCATGCTTCAACCTCTTCGAGATTCGTAGTCCTATTAAAGTCTACAGCCCCATACTTGCGGAGCTTATCATACTATCTGCTCCTCTCTACTGGAGCTTGCACTGGATCCATGGGTTTACTTAGGGCATAGGAGGAGGAGGCGGTGGCACTTCATGTTGCACACTATGTGCCTCAGAATCATGAACAGAGTGTGTCCCTGCGTCTTATGGGATATGAGATTCATCTGTACTTCCTTGGCGAGAGCGAGAACGAGTCATAATTCCTCAAGTTCTCCTTCGAGGTGGCATACTCACTCCTTCAGTTAAAAACCATTTAAAATATTTAGTTCATATTTCATGTCATGTTTAAAGTCGCATATGTGCATGTAAAACCTTCTTAAACCATGCTTCATGTAAAACAATTTCAAATAATGTGAAACAATACAAAAACATTGCATGTTGTTCTTTTAAATCAATGCATGTTCATTTCATATTTTAAAACGACCCATTTCATGCCTAGGATATTAAACCTAGACGCTCTGATATAAAAGATGTTAGGCCTCAATTCTAGAGTCTAACTCGAGAGTTATAAAACGTGTGCGCAACACTCTGTAGAGTTCTTATAACATCCCAAACATCCATAATTGAGCACTTGATATACGACTTATGTTTATATCCTCAATCGTCACCCTAAACATATCACTCATTTTATCTCTTATTTTCCACATGAAACTAAGTACATTTCAAGCTCCATTTAAGCCTAAATGTATTATAGGAAACATTGATAAGCCCACAACTTATAAATGTACATGATTTGGGACAAAAGCATAACTTTCATTATGGATGTTAGATCAAGGTCATTCAAGTACAGTTTCAATGAGGACTTCGAGTTTTACAACTTCCGTGAAGACCCTAAAGAGAGATTTTTCGTCTAAGGGTCAAAATTTTTCACATTTATATAATTGTCCTAAGAATGTCTATTTAGCGGACATATGTCACTCCAAACGGACATGAACTGAGCTAGAATGCTGGAATTCCAGAGAAGGTTTGCCCACCAGACATCAAGTCCGCCCAATGGACATTTACGGGTCAATTTTCAGATTTCTAACTCCTACAAGTTACCTATGACTACTCTTATGCATATCTATCATTTCTAACTTATTTTTTACATTATTTCCCTTCATTCTCTCTTCCATTTCAGCTCAACATCATTAACAACCAAATCATAATCTATGTTTATTCATCAACCTAAAAACATAACATTCAAACTTATACACATTCATCATAAATTGTTGATCATAATCACATAAGTACAACATCAACCATGTCAATACATTCTTCAATAATTCATCACACATTCAACTCCCTTTATGACCTTTGTTTCATCTCTAACTTATCACGCTAATTCTTCCCCTTTCAAGATACCATAGTACTCATTTTCTGTTAACTCAAGTAAAGAAAAGGCTATAAAGTGTCCAGCATACACCCTGTTCAACATCACTAACTTGTAAAAAGCCTATCTCTCAACTTCTATATCCAAAAAGTTACAAACTTTATATCAATGGAAAGCTAAGAGAATAAACTACAACTTCCAGGAAGACAACCTTGTCCAAATCAACCTAGATTAATACAGTTTTTCCCTGAAGTCAGAACACATATTTTACCCCTATAAATGCTTGAAAATGCAATGCGAAAACTTAGAAAGTCATGAGCAAAACATAAATATATTTCATTAACATCAAAAGAAGAGAGTTTTACAAAGCTTTAATGGGCATTTCAAGACCTAAATACATCATTGGTCTCATAATCCAAAAATACAAAATATACATTAACGAGTGTTACTTGAAATGCAGCTAAAGCCTTGTGTTTTCATAAACTAACTTAAATACAAAAAATATGCAGACTTGTAGTGATGCATTGACTCTCTATCACTTGATCTCTTGCTCGTCAGCTAGAGATGGGGAGAAAAGGGGTAAGCTTAAAAGCTCGTGGGTAAGAAAAGATGAAACCCTAACTTGCTTCTTCCTTTTTCTCTCTAATTACTGAAACTCTCTCCCCTTGTCTCTCTTTCACGTATTTCACTTATTCTCTCCCTTCAATTCACATTTTTGTTCATTTAGTGTACAAGACACACTTTTTTCTCTTCCAATTCTATCCTTATTGACTGCTAAAAGTCAATCCTACCATTCCTTTAATGCTTCATGCCTCGTAATCTTAAGTAACATGCCAAAATTGCCCTAATACATTCCTACTGCTTTAACTTAACTAACCAGCATAATAAAATCGTACTAACACTGTAATAATAATTAAACGCCAAAAAATAATAATAATTAAACTCCAAAAATCATTCTATTATGACCTCATAATTTGTTTAAATCATGCTTAACTCAAAAAGAAAATTTGGGGGCCAACATAAAACATCCAAAAGTTAAGTTTGATGAATTTGGTACGTGCATTTTGCAACCATGTTACGATTTAGCGGTTCATTATATCCCATGCTACTAATCATTTGTTGAATACATCAATGTCTTCATCTTTCTTTTAAGTAGGCTTAGGTATTTCTCCAATAAAAATATGCTAAAAAAGTCTCCTTTTAAGAAAGCTACATATTTCCTTGACACAAAGATCATAGTTGGAACCATCAAAGATGATATTAATAGGATTGAGAATGTATTGGGAAAGTTTAGAGGCATCCATAATAAATGAAGACAATAAAATAAGATAAAACCTACTTATAAAGATGGAAATTGGGGTCAGAATGTCAAAAACATAATGGATTGGTCTAGTTTACAAAGAAGTCAAATAAAAATATGATGAATTGAGTAGTCCAAGTTTCAGTCAACTCTTTTTAAACCGAACCAAACTAAACTGATGGATTTGAACCGAACTAAGGTAAATGGTTTATGCTGACATGTGGACAAATCAGATAGTGACACATAGAAAGCTAATGTGCTAAATGTTTGTTGAGATGCAAATGAGTTAGACAATGATATAGCAGCTGACGTGTATGTTAATGTTACACAAGATGACGTGGTGCAAACTAAGATTCTGGAGGATATGGTAGGTGCTTATGATGATGTGGCAAGTGATGTATCTCGACAAAATTTCTAATCTTTTGTGACTAAACGATGTCATTTTTCTTATAAGCTGAACGTCGTTGTTCAGATTGTTTTCTTCCTCCAAACAGTTGCAACTATTTGAGCTCCGAGAATTTATATGGCACGTGTGAGCAAGTGCAATGGCTGGTACTAGTATTTTTTGTGGTTTTGGAATCCACCCAAATGGAGGATCATTTTGGTATATGGAAAATTATATTTGGAGCATATTAAGATCCTCAAATGTATGAAAGAATGCTACAGAGAAAGGGTCGAAGAAAAACTCCAAAATTTTGACTCATTTTAAAAAGGAGGCTCTGATACTATGTGAAAATAAATAGCAAAGAAGGAATGACAAAAGGCTTTTGTGTTTTTGTAACTGCTCAATGTTATATACATCCATCTATTTATACACTTTAGGTGACTCCAACTAAAGAAACAAAACCAACTAAATAATTGCATAGTATTAATGTATATGATTCTAGGAGAAAATTAAGGCTAAATATATGTTGATGTTTGACTTTCAAAGATTATGTTAATATAGTATTTGATTATATCCTAACCTGGCTAATTTAGATATTGTCTATTTATTCCATCTTTTTGTCTCAACCTTTGTTATATGAATTCATTATAAATTCTAAAAAGGCTTCTTCTAGTGCAATGCATTGAATTTGGGTTTATAATCAATATGTCATGGATTCACTTTGTAAGAGGAGCCACTATTATTTAAATAAAATGTTATCATTTAAATATATATTTTATCTATATTATTAATTCTTATTCGTCATCAATTTAATAATAATTAACATTGGTTAAACTTTTTCAACATCCTCAAACTTCTTTTTCTATCAATTTGATGTCCTACATGAATTTTAAAATATTTAACAATAGTCTATTCAATTGTAAGAGTAATTAAAGAGTATAATAAGTTTAATGAATGAAAGTAAGATTTAAGTATTCTTACTAAAAAATATGATTTCATAAGAAAGTTTACTTTTAAATCTAATTTTATTATTTATTAAAATTTTATCAACTTTAAGAAAGTATTGCATATATCATTGCAATTTGATGTTAAAGGGAAAAAATTAATATTCATTAATGGCATGACTTGGTCATGTGTATTAAATTAAATGCACAATCGATATGTCATGTAACATAGACAAATTGTTTAATGTATTTTTAAAAAGAAAAAGGTTAAAAATTATTATTTTAATAATTTTAATATTTAATATTATTAAAATTATTGATATATATTATAAATCATTTGTTAATGTATATAGATAATTTAAATAATATTAATCAGGTGATTGTAAAAACCATCAAAATAATATTACAAAATTAAATCCTATTTGATTTATATATAGCACATAAATCACATTAATTAATATCCCATATAACACTACAGTTGTGTATAACTGATAAATTTTAATAATTGATTAACTTTTCTTTAAAAAATAAAATTCATATTAAAAGTAAAAAGTTTTTCTGAAATTTATGATTTTTCTAACCAAACTAAAAATTAATAAATTCTACACCTCCATCAACTATCCCTTATGCAGCCAAGAATTGCAAGTGTGCTCTCCCGAGTCCTGACGGTGAGGGCTCATGTACTCAACCACGTGGAAGCATTAAAGTCGACAGAGTTGGAAGAAATATGGAATTGGGATTAGGAGACCGTCTGCGCAGTGTACATACCATTAATAAGTGCGTCCTTTCTCCGTGCTATGATTACAACTTGTACTCTTATACTAGATACGATCCCTGTGCGAAGTTTCTGTATCTCTTGCCCTCTTTCGTACTTTAAAAATGAATTGGGTTGTTGCAAAGTTTCAATGAATTTCTTCGTTAGAATATAACATTAATATTGAATGAATTAAATTATAACAAAATTACGCGTTTATACTCAGTTGACAACAAGAAGTAGAAATTGATCATGCATTTGTGAGCTGCTTGATCAATCCCAAGGACTCAAAGAGCACTCTTCTGGCAATGTTGCGAATCTTTCACTGTCTTTGCAATAGTCATAGATCACAAGGTTTCTCTGGACCCAAGCAAAGTCCATTTTCTGTGAAGCTGAGAGATGCCAAGCTTCATATTGGTCCCACCAATTCTTGGTGGTGGTAGATACACACGCAGGGTAAGGGTCTTCCCACTGGCAGCCGTCGACGCTGAAGTCCTTGTAAGAGGACACGAATGGGGCCTTTTTCCAGTCTGTCTTCTCCAACCCACCCCTGGTGGCCCAGTCATCAGCATTCCAGATGCTAGAGAACAAGTACATAGGCTTCTCATTTGGGAAGAACTTGTTGGGTTTTCCATTGTTCTTGAATACCCTCACTGGAACTCTATCCACAAAGAACCTGCTCCCATCATATCAAAGAACAAACAATTGGCCGGGTAAAAGATTTTACGAGTGTCAAACCAAGGCTTTCTTGCCAATGTTATCAATCAGCCTATGCATCTCTGCTCTAATCTTTTTTCTTTTTTGCAGGACAAAAACATATATATGTTGGTGTTGGAGCTAAAAAATGGAAAACTTACACAAGTTGGTGGTTGTTCCAGAGTATAGAATAGGTGTGGAAGTCCTCTGTGGGGTCGAACCAAAGCATGTGCCTCATTTCCCGGTTGCCTACGCCATCTTTATATATATTCGTCTGTATTAAGTATGGTTCTCCTGTTCTGTTCCCCAAGAACTCGAAATCCAATTCATCTCTCGTTGGTCCTGCCCCATTCTCCGAGCACATCTGCAACATTCATGTTTACACTTTAGCCTCTGTCTTCGTTTCGCAGCAATATTTCTCATGGAAAGCTTCATAAAAGGACTTGGTTTTTAATAGCAGTAAGCGGGTAATGGTGCTAGTAATGCTTTAGAATGTGTCAGGGGAAAAATTTTAAATAAAAGAAATAAAGACTCACGTAATAGGCTGTTACTACACCAGCAGAGTCACCTCCAACCAGTTTCAGCTTCATGCTAAACCACCCAAATCTGTATCTCTGCTTTGTCTGGAATCCACAACCTATTTGAAAACATTACAGACGTTGGCTCCGTGATTGAGGGCAAACTCAAATGTAAAGTAAGGTACGAATTGAGCCAGTGGACCAAATTGACAATCCGCTCAGGATTGAAACTAGCATTGACTAAACCAGAACCAAACATTCGTTTTACCTGTTTCGTTATCCAAGGAAAGATACCAGATCTGCCCGTCCTCTGAAGTTTTGAAATGATTCTCAGACCACATAATGCTGAAATTATCTTGAAAAGATCCTTTCGATGTAGTTGCTTCAGATGGTGGTAGACTAGAAGCAGCTATTACGGCTGCAATGAAGAGCAGAGCTGCCATTGGAGAAACCCTTCTCTCTTTTCTGCTTGAACAAAGTTGCTCGGAGCAAAAGAATGAGCTTTTGGACCTGGATCTATGAGACGTAACAATGTGCAATAAATGATCAGCGTTTGAAAATGGAGTGTTGGAATATGAAAATGTCCAGTTGGGAGCCAAGCTGGCGTATCATTGCTGACTTATTATCTGGTTATGATCACATGTACTGTTTTTACTCTTAAAGCTATAGAAACATGCAAAATTTTCATGGACTATAAGCTTGGGGAATTACTTGATGTTGCATTTACTCGTGAATCGTGGAGTAGAAACCGACATGGGCAACTTGGGAATTTCCGAACTGATGCTTTACGAACCTTTAAAGAGAGAGACAGAGAAAAAAAAAAAGAAAAGATGAAGGATTGATCCTCCAAATCCAATGAGTTTTGGCAGAATACAGAAATAGGGGTGGAGCCCCCGTATGCCTTGCATCAAGGGGTTGATTTTGATTTTTCACGTAAGAATCAAGAAAAAACTTCTTAGAATTGACAATAGGAATTTAAAACAGTTCATTACATGAGCTCACGGGGTATAACTTAATTGGCAAAAGCTTGGGTGGTGTAGTGCTTGTCATATTGGCGACCTATAAGGTGAGGGTTCAAATCTTGGGGGCAACTTTTAAAATTTAGGCTTCTTGTATGGTGAGATCAGTGAGTAAGTCTAAGTCCTTTGTCAATTGAAGCACATCCCGCAATTTACATCCTCCACCAATCTTAAGGGCACAGAGTGATACTCTTAATGTTAGAATTCAACAATTTTTTTAAGGGTAATTAGAAATTATATAGGTACAGGGTATAGGCTTTGGTCAAAGCAAAAGTAAAAAAAGACTTCTTTTTTTAATTAATCGCTCAGATTTGATGTGCTTGGTTGTTGCACTTTATTGAAGCAAAAACGATAGAAATGACGGTACAGAATAAAGCTTTTTACTGGGAACGAGGGATTGCTTTCCTTGGTAACAAACATGACCAACATGCCCATCACGATGATCAAGACAGAAGTTCATACCTTGCAGAGACCGGAGCGGAAACGGACAAAAACACTCCCTCCGTCGTTCTGGTGCAAGCTGTACATGTGGGCACCGGCACTCTCGGATGGTTCATAAAACCTTGGCTACAACAAGCTGTTTTGATGGGCATACATGCCAGGTGACTTTGTAATCGCAAGGGTCCTACCCACTTGAATTATTTTATTGTGGTGCTTTAGGGGTGGGCTGATAGTGATTGCCAAGGCTTTCATAAATGAAGGAAAGAGAGCTCTTATTGTGATGGGAAGTGCAGGAGGGCATTGGTGGAGGAAAGGCCTCATTCTGGATAATAATTGATGAATTCAATTCATAGTCTTATACCGGACGCGTCTACCAAAGCAGTGAGGTTAATGGTACCCAGTTTCTCATGCTGACTTATATTCAACAAGACTATAATGTTTGGCGGGCAAGAGTATCGCCAGATAGGGTGCACTTGAAAATCAAAATTCCGATGATGCGAGTCTGTCAGACGATGAATTGAGAGCAGCTTTAGAAATGCGTTGTCATTTGATGGGATGCTATCCTAATGTGAATAATTAAATTGGCAACAGAATGGGAAGTTACAGAACCAGATTGGATTAGGCAATGATTTATTGAGACAGGCTAGTGGCTAAAACCTTCACATGCGCAAAACGACTATCGGTGTCGGTGGAGAAGGGGCCGCGTCTGGAATCTCGATGACAATTAATAAATGAAAATATTAGCATGTATCGAGACAGTTAGGCCGAGTGGTCTAAGACTCTAAGGTGCAAGATTTAGGCTCTGGTCCCACAAAGGTGTGGGTTCAAATCCCACAGCTGTCACTTCATAATTTTACATCGGATTCAGAAGTAGGCTAAATGGGCTTAAAGCCTACTGCTTCGAGGCGAGCCTTAAGTTGTCCACCTAGGTCCATCTAAACGATCTGTTCGTTTACACCTTTTGCAACCACAGTCATTTTCTTTATCCATCGTTTTTTATTAAATTATATTTTCTTTTTATTTTGTGAAAAAGCTATCTTCTTATCCCAAATGTTACTTTTTCCGTAATTTTAACTAAGGTTTTAAAAATTAAATCAGTTCGATCGGTTCAATAATAAAAACTTTAAATAGATCAGTTTTTTAATTCAGTTTTTAATTTTTCAATTTGATTTAATTTAATAATCTTTATTGTTAAAAATCGATCAGTTTGTTAATTAATCGGTCATTTTTTTAATTAACTAATTTTTATAAATTAAAATAAATAAATAAATTTTTATTTAATATTATCATTTTCAATTAAATGTAAACCTTTTGAATTGATAAGGATGGTCTTCTTCAATCATTATTCAAATTATTTAATTTAATTTAATCTTTAATCAATTTTATAACAGTTTAATATCAATTATAACTTTTAAACTTTAATTCTCTTGCTTTACCAGTTTAATTTTTGTTCCGATTTTTAAAACGTTAATTTTAACATTAAATTTCTCTTTTTCTAAAAAAACATTTTGTCCTATATTTATTTCTTCTTTTTAATTAGGGGTGACTCTTTGGAAGAAATGGATATCCTATTTTATTAATAAGAAAAACAAAAAGTACAAAATAGGGGGCATGAACCTAACTTGCCTAAAAAAATTGAAGTTGATATTAACAAATAATCTAGCACTAAATGTCAACCATCAAAGACGTAAAAATGTAAAGAAATTACAAACTTTAATATTGCTATTATTTATTATGGTTAAACAGTCTTATTTTTAATAAAGGTAAACCCTATCTATCTAAAGTCAATATACCACTAAGAGGCTTATTGTATATTTACATCTTATTTGCATTGATTCCGATCTCATCCAGCCCATTAATTATGGAAGAAATTTTGATGTTCACCTCAATTTTTTCTATTGACAAAATTTCATAGACTTTACCATAAAATATATTCTCGTGTTAAAATATCCTGACATTTACGATCTATAAAATGTGATTTTAATTAAGTGAATTGATCATTTAGTTAAAAATTAGTATATTAAATTAACTATTTAATATTGTAAGTAGAAAACGAATGCTCATGTAAGACAATTTTGCCCTTAGGGGCAATTTTGTAATTTTCCCTTATGGTGGACAGTTGTTAATTGTAATTTTAGTTTTTCAATAAATTACTGGTTAAATTACGTAATTTGATCCAGATAAGGATAATATAGTGGCCCAATAAATGATCTAGATTAATGGATTGAAGTTCGGGTAAAAAATGGGTCCCTTTTAGTGTGAACTTGATCCATATCGGCCTTATAATGAGGAAGCATGATATGAAAGTTATATAAATAGGTTATATTATCCTACAGTTGCGTAGATTATTCACGAGCATTCAGAACTTTGGCCCATTAAGAGGGCTCATGTTTTGAGAAAACTGCAGAAAGGCCTAGACCACGTGCCAATGAACATTTTCTATAAATGTCCTGGGGAGATTTGAGTTCGTTTGGTAGCTGAAATCAGCTTCAGAACACGAGATGGAATCAAAATCAGGTATTCCGCATTTCTTCATTTTTAATCGTTTTACGATCGATCTTGGGTACGTAATAAGGTATGTTCTATGTATTACACGTAGTATCAAAGCAGTTACGTGATCGGATTGCCAGAAACGAAGGTTTTTTAGTTCTTTTATCTCATATGATTTTTCTCCATTTTTGATTTGTTTTTCGTTTTTATGTATATAATTACGTATAAGTGGTATAAATAAGGTTAGCCTTGGAAAACGAGTCATAAACGAGCTAAAGGGAGCTAAAATCGAGCCTCCGGGGCCTTAAAAATTGCCTCCGACATCGAAGGTGAGGAACACGTGCCCGACCTGCTACAGTGATGCAGACGTGCGTCGTACAACTAGTGCGTGCAATTAGACATTATCGCGTTGTGCCAGCAGGAGAGCGATGCACATGCAGGACGTGGCTCGCGCCCATCCGATCCGTCCACGTGGCATAGGCCGATGGAGCACGCACCACATAATAGTAGCGTGCTTGCGCGTGGGCTGAGCGTGGCGCACAGGAGCCAGATGCTTCTGGCGCGTGTTAGCCAGTGTGCATGCGACACACGCAAGTCCACACCGTACACGCAATTGACGTGTCATCCACGTCAGCGGCCGACATCATGTTGGCATCAGCTGTACAGACGTGAACAGTAACCATTAAAAAAAGAAAAATTTTAAAAATTCTCATAAAGCTATCCCCAGTATATTTGGGTCAGTTTTCGAGTTAGGTAATTTTTTAAAGTGATTTTCTAATTTTTCTAGATTTATTACATTGGTAATTAGATTCCAGAAAAGTTTTTAAATCTTTTTTAAAGCCAATTTTGAGTGCATTTTCGTACTCCGAACAATAAATAAGGGAGACACTTAAAGTTTTATATCTCGTGTGGTAGGTTCGGTATTCAAAAAAGTACGATGGAGACTCTTATTGAGAATTTTTAAATTAAAATATCAAATAAAGTTTAAAGACAATGTTTTGAGTTTTTGTATCTGATTATTTGACTGTGCATTTAGTTTTTGCATTTATAATTATTTCACATACATCATGACTTTATAGGATGTGAGAATAACATAAAGTTGTATCCCTTGTGTTGGTGAACTTTCTGATATACTGATGAGAATGTAGTCACCAAAGTGGCCTTTCAAGTTAGTATTTTGGATTGTTCTACTTACATGTTAGGGGATGTCTCTGGCTTTATGTTTGGTTATTCTGGCCAAAGCTGTTGGCCTTACATAAAGTTTTGAGATGTTCGTAAAGGCATCAGATAAAGGAAAGTTGTTGCTTAAATGATCTATTCACCCAAAGGTGGTAGTGTCATGAGAGTTAATGGTTTGTACTTTGATTGCTTTTATGCAAGTGTCTAATTACATATATTATGTATTCAGCCCAAAGGTGTTTCATAATATGTGTAATCGGATTCTCGGTATAGATAGTTTTTAATGCTTTAAAGTATTGCTGTTATCTTACATTTATACTGATTTTGACATTGTCTTTTCAATTTTTCAGTTAACAATAATGTCGTCACTATTGAAACCTTGAATGGTTTCAACTTTAAGAAGTAGAAGAAGGAAGTGGAGTTCGCATTGGAAATTACAAACATCAATATGGGCATGCATATCAAGCGGCCTCCTTCACTTACAGATGTTAGCTCAAAAGCTGACAAAGCAGCTATGGCAACCTGGGAAAGGTCAAATAGACTGTGCAATTTGACCATCAGGAGGTCGATATCGAATCACCTGTTGAGAAAACATGCAAAGACAACTGTAGCAAGAGAGTTCATGGACAACATCTCTTAGAGGTACAAGGTCTCTTCTAATGCTGAGAAGAGTGTCTTAATCAAGGAGCTTTTCTCTATGAGGTACACCAGAGAGGGAGGCGTGCGGGAGTATATCATTTGGATGGTGCACCTTCGGAGCAGGATGAAGGCACTTGATATACCGATTGCTAACAACTTGATAGTGCATCAGTAAACACTTTTCCGCAGGAGTTTGAGATGTTGGTCACATCCTACATCTCACAGGATGAGACATGGGACATCAATGCCTTGATTTCCCAGTGTGCTGCAGCAAAGGAGAAGATCAAGAGCTCTCCTCATTCAGCTATGTATGTAGCCGCGAAGGGTAAGGGGAAGGCCAAACTCCAACAACTTAAGGGCAAAGGTAAGGGTAAGACACCCAAACTCTCTCCTCAGATTCAGAGTGGGCAGTCGAGTATTA
>JAOTJB010000002.1:27501900-27512202 GCA_027123815.1 Erythroxylum minutifolium
CAGGAGCTATGGATCAAGGAGCTCGTATAGAGGATTGTTGAAGTCAAAGGAGTGTACACCTTCTTTTGAGGTGAGTTAGGGAAAACATATCCCTTAAATGGAACTAGAACAACCTAAGACATGCATAATGACTTCTATGTGAATTTTGAACTTAGGTAATGCATAGTAGAATTGAATCTCAAATAGATGCTAGTAAACTTATTTATTTAATAAACGACATTGTTTTGAATAACTCTTTGTACTTGGAGTGAAACTGATATTTTTATTTCGTATTTTGAGGAATGATATTGTTTTCAACAAACCTACACTTGAAGTGCAAAAGACAATGTTTTATTTTCTGAAACCATATTTTTGAATAACTTTGCACTTAGAGTGCAAAAGATGACTTTCATTGTATGAGAAAATGTTTTGGAACTTACATATGTATAACCGAGTCATGTATGCTGCGTATATGTGTTCTCTTTTGGCTTAGAGCTATGGCAAGGTTCTATTTTATCTGTTGGACCGATAAATAAAGGTATGATACATTACTTGATTTTAGTACTAAATTTTTGTATATGATTTTTTGTAATTGGTGAGGTATCGATTGGCCATTCAGGTGCTAGGTAAAATAGACTAAACGACTCTCGTACCTTTGATGCTGGCATATAAAAGTCGAATCCTTGTAAACACCATTCTACAGGACTTACGAGTGATTGCACATCTAGAGGTCTAGTCACCGACGAGGTCATCACCTAGGGTCAGACGCTCTTATCGACTGTAGTCTAGACTCACCACAGATAAAAGTTGAGTCAACATTGGGATTCGGTGGGTGTTCACACTAGTTTGGCCAACTAGTGGTGACACATATAACTATTTTGGCTAGCTGACAAGACTTGATTTTTACATATGATGCGTTTCTACTCTTGTGTAGTGGAACTGGAACCTATGTTCACGAAATGAGTGATTAATAGGCTAGGCCTATTTTGTTCCTAACCAGTATGGGATGAGTCATAGACTAGGTCTATGTGTTTCTACGTCATGCATATTCACTTCATAAATGGTAAAACTATCCTTAGGTTATTTAGACCATTTTAGGATGTACTGGCTTCTATTTGCCATACATTTTTTTCTGCTCACTAAGTACATAGTGTACTCATCTCCTCCGCTTTCCAACTATGCAAGTTAATTTGGTGAGCCTGAAGCTCTGAGTGGTTCATGCGGTCTTTTGACATATTCGGGACTTTACTGCACGTGGGTAGTCTCTATTTTGTACTTTTGTTATATAGTGGCTCATGATTATGTTGATATGCTTTATAATTTTGTAAATTAACTCTTGTCTATCTTGTGGTTTGTAAATGACTTTATGTATGAACATTTTGTATTGTCGTTGAGATTGATATTCAGTTAGCCTTGCATAGTAGGGTTAAGGGTATCGTGAGAATCCTTTGCCTGGGTATACGGCGGTTGTTATGTGCCCGATGTGGTCCGGGTTGTAACATCCATAGCAGTGTAACTCTTTGAAACTCTAAAGCAACTTGTCTTACGTGAAACATTAGCATGTTATAGTACATGGACAAGTATATAGGCGTTTTGATGCCCATGTTCGTTTCCGATAACTTTATAACTTAGTCAAAACAAATCTAAATTTCCTTAAGCTTGTCTGTATTTGTTACTTTTGCTCTAAACAAGTGAATTATGACTAAAAAACTAAATATAAAGAAACTAAGTGTCATAAATAATAAAAATACCTAAGTAAACAAGTAAAATGCACTAAATATAACCCTAAAAATATGAACAATTAAGTAATTATCAAACTTCCCCACACTTAGGCATTTTCTTATCCTCAAATAAATCAATTTTAGTAAAATTATATTAATTAAAAAACAAATATAGGAAAGCAAAAAACACGTTAAAGATGTCTAATAAGATTCTATATTATTCAATGAATTGCAAAGTAAAAGCTCTCTATACTTAAGATGATTATCTATTATTCCTTAATAGGCTCAATATTTCCTTCTCTTTATCTTCCTCTCTTATTAAGCAATAACTTTCTCCTTTTCTTCAACCTCTAGCTCCTCTCTACTCCTTGAAGTTGTCTTATTCCTTTGGTCCTCAAATTTAGTTTAGTGTATCTAGATAAAACACTTGGCTGCTCTTCAAAAACAAACTTAACGAGTTGTTTAATCAAAAGTCTTATATTATAGTAGGAGGTGAATATCTCTTTAGTTTTATAAATGGTGGCCTTGGTTGTAGTAATTGATTTCATAAGGAGCTCCTCGAGATATCGATCCTCCTCTAATAGTTATGTTTGCAAAAATTGAGATAAAAATTAATCATTCCATATAAAGTTAGGATAGTTGGTCTACCCTGGATTGTAAGTATCACTATGGGGAATGTTTTGAGTCTAGTTTCCCACTCTATTGGATGCTCCCATATATAGTCCAGTACCTAACATTTATGATTAGGGTGGTCACCACTCAAAATATTACAATGCATGATAGATATTAGTTAAGCTTCTAAATATGTATTACTATGTCTCACATTTTAAGCTTATAATATTGTCATAAGTGAAGACATATTATTATCTCCTAAAGAGTATTGTTCTCTTTATCCATCCATTATGTAATTTAACTATAACAATGAATATCCTAAAAATAATCCACAAACACAAGATTGATAAAAAGAACTCTAAGAAAAAATAAATAAACATAAAAAGAAAAGAAAAGAAAATAAATGCAAAAGAAATTAATATCTTGATTAATAAAAATTAAGTGTTCCTAATATCTTAGTCCCTATAATTGTTAAAAAACATTAATTAACTTATTTTATTGCAAGTGCACGGTATAGCAGTAGCTAGCACTAGTGAGTACAAATTGATCCTGTAAAGACTAAAATTACTAGTATTAATCATCTTTTTATTATTTAGTTTAACAAATTATGGTGATGGTGATTGATCACATTTAAAATTAAAATAATAAACTGAAATAAATCAACATAATTGATTAACTAGAGCTATGATTAAACTAAAAAAACAAATGAATACAGTGGTACCTGAAATTCGAATCCCTTCTCATACTTATCATACAATTAAGACTTCATAAATCAATTTAATCTAGAGTTCATTTGACAATAAAATTCATAACTTATTTTAATAACTTTATTAAAATTATTAACAACTAATCCTAGGCTAATTAATCAAAATCTCTTTCTATTTAGAACTCCTAGAATTACATTAATCGATTTATGAATTTAAATATTAGGTTTGACCCTAATCTCAAAGATTTATATTGACATATCTCTAGTTTACACGTAACTCCTTTCAATTATGCTAAATCCATTCATATAAAAATTGGAAGAAATTAAACATGAATTAATATAGGTAATAATAATTCAAGAATAATAAAGAACATATAATTGAATCTCAATAAAACTAAAGAATAAACTAAAATTAAATTAAATTATTACAAGGTCCATCCTAAGATTCATTTTATCTAGGTACAATAAGGAATTTAGTTCTTAATCATACCGAATATAACATCAAAACTAAAGAGAATAGAAAATCAAAGGAAATATGAGGAAATCCTTTTCAATCATCAAGAAATTCACTTTAGATCGATGACAATTTACTCCAAATGGTCTTCTTGTTTTCTCTTCATCTTTTTGCCATCTTAGGGCTTCCAATTATATCTTAGTTTTACCTTTTATAGTCAAAAATTAGGTTTTTAGGTAGCGCATAAGAATGTACACGAGCATGTTCATATTTGTGCACTTAAAAAATCACAAGATCCTCGAATTTGGAGTAAATAAGGGCTCAATATGTAAACACAGGTACATATATGGGCATATTCATCTCTAACACGAGCGTTTTTATAGCCTTGTAACTTTTTGGAACTTTAAAAGAACTTGTCTTGCACAAAATATAGTCATATTGAAGTACATAGACAAGTTTATGGGCGTGTAATTCTTCAACATGAGTCTGTTCATAACTGTATAACTCTTTAAAACTTTGAAGCAACTTGTTTTATGTGAAACATGGCTATCTTGAAGTATATAAGAAAGTAAATGGGTGTGATGATGCCATATACTTTTCGTACAACTTGATAACTTGGTCAAATAGCTCCAAATTGCCCAAAATTGCCCAAAATTGTTAATTTTGCTCCAAATAAGGGAATTATGTCCTAAAACAAAATATTAATGAATTAAGTACTAGAACCAATAAAAATATTCAAACAAACAAGCAAAATGC
This sequence comes from Erythroxylum minutifolium, assembly GCA_027123815.1. Taxonomy (NCBI): domain Eukaryota; kingdom Viridiplantae; phylum Streptophyta; class Magnoliopsida; order Malpighiales; family Erythroxylaceae; genus Erythroxylum; species Erythroxylum minutifolium. The sequence continues at coordinate 27,506,129 of JAOTJB010000002.1, forward strand.
ACTAAATACAAACATAAAAATATGAACAATTAAGTACTTATCAAACTCCTCCTCACTTAAACCTTTGCTTGCCTTCAAGCAAATCTATTTCATTACTCCTATTATAATAACAAACAACTATGAAAAAGCAAAATTCTCATGAAAGATATCCATCAAGATTCTCCATTATCCATTGAATTACAAAGTTTATTGAATTGTTAAGCACTTAGTTACTGGCATAAAATTATAAATCAATCCAATTCACTCCATAGTTCTTCAAATTCAAACTCAATTCACACCACTCTACTTAATGCATTAAGTGAACATACATGATAAAAAAAATGCTTAGACCTTTAAAAAATTCATACCCCTTAAGAAAAAACAAAACATTAAATTTAAACAACATAGAAGCATTAAAAGCTTGTTTAAAAGGTCACCTAGCCTTTTGACATAAGAGTAAATACCTTGTCATGAATACCCCTTGTTACCTAACTAAGTTACTATCTCAAATGGCTACTAACATTAATAGTAACATGGGAAAATATATGAGCATGTTGATGCCCATGTACTTTGCCTGTATCTTCATAATTTGGTCAAAAAAAGTTCCAAATCACCTCAAATTTGGTCAATATTGTTACTTTTGCTCCAAATAAGTGAAATATGATTTAATAAAATATGGATGAATTAAGCTCTAAAGATAATAAAAATACCCAAACCAACAAGTGAAATGCACTAATTATAAACCTAAAAATATGAACTATTAAACATTTATTAGTAACCTACCTCCCTGTTACCCCCAACTCCTTATGCTCTGACAAAATCATCTGGACTTACCATAACTTTGGCTCTTTGACAAACAAAACCCACTTTAATCTTTTCATAACTTCCTAACTAATGGTTATCTGGAACAATCTATTATGAAGCTCTTTAAATCTTCCTAAAAAAACATTCACCCTTTAGATTATTGTTAAGGGGAGGTTGAGTGCCAAAGATAGACTTTATATAGTTCTTTTTACCTATTTATGTTGTGTTTTATGCAATATTCATCCTGAAGACATCAACCATTTGTTTTTCCAATGAGACTTTGTCAAGAAAACATGGTTCTTTATACTATAACTTTAAATGCTTAGTTATATAGCTTCTACCTAGAAACAACTTATCACTTAGGCTTCCTTAGTTAAGTTAAAAGGTGTTGAAGACTATAAACTATTTGTAACAACTTTAAGTGAATTGGTTTATGCAACTTGGCATAAGAGGAGTAACAAGATCTTCAAGAGAAAGAGATGGGACCCTAGCTCGTTTCACAGCAATATATTGGCCTGAATAAGAGAAATCATTACCACTAGAATCAACACGAGCAAAATTAGCCTTGAATTAGCTCAAAGTTGGAACATCCAGAAGTAATCATTCGATCTTTTAGTAAGACCTAGTATATGAACAAATCCAACAAAGATGATCTCTGAAAGTGAATAGGCCAAAGACTAGCTAATAAGAAGTGGCAAATAGTTAGTAAATGCGTAGATTGCAATTAGGCTAGTGTGATTGGCTATCTTTAATTATTTTACAAACATACCAAGCTTAACCAATTAGGCATATTATGGTGTAGTCCCCTTGTAGTCTTGGTAGCAAATGGCTATGGCTTATACTTAACTATTATTTCTTAATCAATACATTCGTTTACATTCTCAAAAATAATATAAATTAAAATTACATAAAAATATTATTACATTATTTTTAAAAGTAATGATGTATAAATATGATAAATTAATAAAATGTAACAATTTTAATAATTTAAAATAAAAACTAACCAAATTATTATTAACTACTTATAAAATAAATAACAAATAATAAATTAGCCATATTTTATTAATATTATTGTAAATCAAATAATTTTAGTGAAAGTCTTATTAAAATAATTAACATATTGTTAAACTAATAATAAAATATGATAAATTCATAAATTATTAGTTACTAATTTAATGAATGAATTTTATATATTGAAATCTTGTTTATACTCTTTGATATAAGTGATAAGATTTCAATAAGATAAATCAATAAAATAATTAATATTTTATAATTTTATTTATTAATAAAAATTAAACCAAGTTAAAAATAAATAAAAATAATAAATTGATTATCTTTTTTAATTAAAATAATGATTTTATCAATACCTAAACTTTTTCCAAATATTAATTTGAGTGCCGAAACTTTAAAAATAACTAGATTGGTGAACTTAAATGTCACAATGTTATTGTCTTCATCAACCAATTTTGATTAGAGTATTGAATAAACAATAATCCCTTTGTTATAATTGTCATAGTACTCCTTATGGCAGCTAACATAGATTAAAAATTAACAGCTCCCTCACTAAATGAATCCATAAATAAAAGATTTGTTTACCATAGTATTAAACTAATAAATATTTTATTAATAATTAATAAATATAATAATTCTATTTTAATAACATAATAATATTACATATTAAATATCATTACATTTTAATATAAGTATATGTAAAATCAATAGATTATATTTGACACATACTACTCATGTGGTTTGGTTTCTTGATCACCTGTAAGATATGATTGTAACGAATATGTATATATATATTTTAATATTTTTGTTATGATTTTCATCAAAATTACCTTGATTTGATCAATTTTATATTATGTATTGGGTATTTGTAGAGATGTTGCTTGGGAATTATATTATCTAAAGATTGAAGGGTTTTATAAAGCAAAATAGGAAGAAAATATAACTTTGGTTAAACACCCATATCCCTCTTTGGACATAAACATATATAATGAGTAAATAAAACATGGTCTAGCATAAAGCCATAATCTAGGGCATGTTCATCTCTATAATTAACATAAAGAAGATACATTGAGATACACGGTTAAGTTATAGGTCTTGTCATATGACAAAATAAATACAATATGATATATGACATAAGGCACGAGCATGTCTAGGCCTCATGTTTTTCTGAAAAAGCTAAATTGTAGAGGAGCACATGGCCTAAAACACGATGTGTCAATGCCTATGCTCCTCTTGAAAAGAAAACGTAGAGAAATAATCAAGTATACAACTGTGTATTAGGTAATATCTGTGATGAGCAACTTATATAATGGGCAGTAAAAACCCTAATTAATAAGTCCTAGTTTTAGTCTTTTTAGTTATTTTTAAGTTGTAATTAAGGATAACAACTACTAGAGAGAATAGCCCTAGAACATATCTTATAACCATATTCAATATAGAAAAAGATCCCAAATCCTTCCAAGGAAACATATTATGTCAAGAGATTGAGATCTTCATTTAAAAAACCCTTTTCTATGAACTCTTCAATTCTTTTATTTGTTTTTATAGTCTCAAGGATGATTTATGGCTAGTTTTTATTTGATATCTATAGTATATGTAATCTTGGTCATTATCTTGTATAGATTGATTCAATAATTTTATTAAAGAGTTCTATGTTCATAAAATATTAATGTTAATCTTAATGTTGGTTAGAAATTATTGGAAGTTTTAAATCAAATTTGAATTTACATGTAGAATTTGTCCAAAAGAACCTACTTGTAAATTGAGCTAAGCACTTACATTGAGGAATGAATGAGGTACTATAAATATCCTATATGATGTTTCTATAGTAGTAAAACCTTCTATGATGTTTCATACAAAATTAGTGTATTTTTAAAGGTTTTAATTATATAGAAATATTGGTTAATTAATTGATAGATATGTCGTTATATTAAGAAGTTGACAATTTATTACATTAGGAGATTTGGTTAGGCCAAATTATATAATCTCTAAATAATTGAATCAAGGGTATAAGATGATATCAGGAGAAATTCTATTTAGGCGTTATATCATGTATATTTTCTTAACATTGTTTACTTAATTAAAAGTAGTAATATCTTAATCTATTTAGTTTACTTTAACGTTAGGTTATTCAATCACACTCTTAATTATTGAAAAGATAATAGTAGAACAATTAGACTTAGTACTTACTTTATTCTTATAAGATTGATAATCTACTTACCATATAATAGGCCCACTTGCCGATAGTCTTGTACTAGGATAATGGAAAAACTTAAGCATCATTGTCAGGGATATAAGCAATGTTAAAGAGATTCATTAATCTAGTCATTTTTAATTTGTTTATATTATTTAAAATTTTAATTCTTTATTTTTATGCTTGATATTTCTTTGGTTTTAGGTTTATCCAACTTATTAATATAAAGGTAAAGCATTAAATTATGTTGGACTATGCAATGTCATCACTCATATGGACTCAGTCTAACATAGCTAGACTAACAATTACAACAAACAACTTTGAAATCAAGCTGAACATTATCCAAATGTTGTAACAGTTTGTATAGTTTGATGGTTTATTGGATGAAAATCCTAACATATATAGCCAATTTCGTAGAGAATGTGACACTTTTAAGGTCAATAGAGCACAACGATCACATATAATTATGGTTGAACCCTTTTTCATTAAGGGATTAAGCAAATGAATGTAACAAACCATCAAAGATCCCAACATAACTAGACTAAAAATTGTAATCAAGCCAAACATTATCTGAATGTTGTAATAATTTGTACAGTTTTATGGTTTATTAGATGAAAATATCAATATATATAGCCAATTTCTTAGAGAATATGATACTTTGAAGGTCAATTGAACACAAAGATGTTGTAAAATTAGGGTTGATCTCATTTTCATTAAGTGATTAAGCAAAGTAGTGGTTAAAGTTGGTACCTTTGACTTTAATCACTGCCTAGGATAACTTAATAAAGAAGTTCTTAGCAAATTACTATCCACCAGTAAAGACTACAAAGTTATGGACTGAAATCTTTACCTATTCATTGTACAAGAATGAGATACTTTATAAGTCATAAAAGAGAAATAAGGATCTACTAAGGAGGTTGCCATAATATAGTTTGCCTATATGGTTGTAAATCTATATTTTATACAATAGCTTGGAGATGTAGCAGTGGAACTTTGAAAAAAAAAGACTTTGTAAACTTCCTACAGTTGGTTTAGGAGATGGACACGAAAAATTATTAATGACAATCAAGTAGGGCAAGGGTAACCAAAATAATAAGGATACACAATGTGGATGTAGTGACTACTTTGATAGTTTAAGTGAAGCATTAATAAGAAAATAGCAATGAGACCAACTCAAGCATTATATTGTGAGTTGTGTAAGGGAAGACATAACAACAGAGACTATCAAGTTGGCAATACCTTTACCAAGCCAACAAAACACATTGAATTATTTGGGAATACTAGTTACCTTAAAATAACCCATACATTAACTAATGCAATATCAGTAAGGATATCATCCAAACTTTGTTTAGGATAACTAAGGCCATTAAGTAAATATTGTAAGTGTACGACTAAGTAACTCCTATGGATTTTTGCAAATACCTCCATTGTAGTAAGAAAACAAAACCAACTTGTGAGTTATCCATTAAGAAACTAGCTTATAAAAATTCTAAAAGAATTGAAAGATTAGAATTAAAGGTAGATCAATTATCAATGTTAATTAGAGTTTTAGATTGAACACTTAGCCAATTATGTCAACTCAAAAGGGTAGTAATCCTTACCAATCAAGACATAATTAAACCTAAAGGATCAGGAGATAGAAATTATTATAATGAGTAATAATGAGCCGACAAAGGCAAAAAAAGGAGATAGTTATAAAAGAAGAGGCCATCTTTAGGAGTTTGAAAGTGATAAATAATTCTCTTTCTTATGATGATTATGTTGTGATATTGATGTAATAGAAATTTATAGTTATTTTCAAGGAAGTATGAAGCATAATGCACTAGAATATTGCATTTAAGGAAGAAAGGAATTAGAAGGTGAAGATGACTAGGTATCAAAGAAGCAAAAAGAATAAGACCTTCACGCAACACCTATAAGATTATGTTAGAAAAGATCCATAAGTCTACCAATATACCTAAAAATGAAAATAAGGATAAAATCTAGTTATAAGACTTTGATGAAGTTCGTAGTAGGAGGCAACCTAATCATTTATTTATATATATAATAGTGTCTTTGATTCATATGGTCCTTAATTATTGAAGTT
>JAOTJB010000002.1:27554046-27579216 GCA_027123815.1 Erythroxylum minutifolium
TGTAATTGTATAAATAAAAAATAAATAAAGCACAATATATATATAAAGGTAAAAATAAAAAAATAAAAGTAAATAAATAAATAAATAAGTAAGTAAACAAAACAAACAAACAAGAAAAAATTTATAATATTAAACATTACACAAAACAAAATTTAAAAGTTATTTTAATATAAATTATTATGTTATTGAATTTTTTTAAAAATTTCTAAATTTATTTTATTAAAGACTGTTGTAAGCTTAATTGTTGTATAAGTGAATAAGTGCTTTTACCGATTTTAATAGTGGTTTTTATTAAAAAAAATTTAAAAGATTTGTAATACTCCAAAATATTTGCAATATTAAAATAATAAAAGTTTTTTTCAACAAATAAAAATATAAAGAATATTTTTATCTTTTCTCTTATAAAAAAATCAAACACATCAGGCCCGGTTTTGAGTAGGGGCGAGCTAGGCCTGTGCCTAGGGTCTCCTGATTTGCTATGTTCTTTCGAGCCTCTAGTTTCCTGTAAGAATTAACTGTTTTCTGCACATAGAGGTAAAGTCAAGGGGCCCACATCTTCTCTTTCTCTACAGGCCTACAAAATCTCAGGACTAGCCCTAAAACACATGTAAAATGACACTTTTTAAAAAAATAAAATTAGGAAAAGCAAGTTAGATAATGAGAATTTAATTTGAGAATGAGATCAGATCTTTTGTATTATGGTGTTTTTATAATGTTATATTAAATCTTAAATACATATTTACGTAAACTTTATGGATAAAATTTAATATAATATGATTAGAACATAATAAGTGAAACAAAAGATTTAATAACTTTAAGAATACAAATAGTAAAATTTGGCAGGTCACAACTGGTCCAACTAAGCTACTTGACATCCCAAAAGTCACAACTCTCGTGTACAAACTTTAATATCAACTAGTGCTCCAAGATCTGATTCCCACGCACCAACCCACATAATGGATGTTGCCATTTCATGGTAACAGAACAGAGGAAAAAAGAAAGAGAGTTTATACTTTTCTTTTGGGTTTGTGATACGAGTAGGATCCCAACTGCAACACATCTCTATCAGGATCACCACTAAGAAGCAGTTTCAATAATTGAGTTTTAAAAGGAGGATATGGTTATTCCTTTCATACCAATAGTGTGATTTTCTGTGATTTTTTCTTTTTTTCTTTTTGGTTAGCTTATAAGGCATCTACAATACTACAATAATTCTTCACTTTAGTCCTTATATACCAATATCTATTTGAGTGTCATTTCAACTTAAAAGAACATTCAATGAAATGGAATGGTCCATGAGCTTAAACTAGACAAGTTGGTGCTAGTGTCTCATTGACTAGTAATTAGTTGAAGGCTTACCTTGATTTTTAAATCCAAACTTAGATTTGACATTACATGACATGAGGATAGGAAGGAATGACTTTTAATGTCTTTCACATAAAGAAAAGTCCTTCCATATAGCTAAGTAAGCTTATATATAAGGAAGGAATATTATATCTTAGTAAATAGATTACTCAAGTATATTTAGATCTGGACCAAAAAAGGAACCCATCTACTTCCTGCTCTTGTTCAACTACTCCGATCGAGTAAAGTAGAGTTCCTTATCTTATTATCGTCATGGTCCCCATCTGAAGTTAAAGAGACAGGCTGTTTCTTACTCATTCTGACGGAACTCGAAATGATAGTTTAGGAAGGAAGGAAGGAAGCTTCTTGTTTGTCCCTCCGTTTAGTGTTATGGTTAAATACTAAATCTATAAACCAACTGGTCCCGACAGCATTTGTAATAACCTTACAATTACATAAGGAAGGAACCCATGTTGTGGAGCCCTTCCTCGGACGTAGCTAAAGCAAGAAACTGCCATGAAAGTTTCAGAAACAACCTGAAACTGACTCTTAGGTCATGTCTGATGGGTTTATATGAAATAATTGTGCACATTTAATTAACCCTTTAGCTAACTTCTGCTTACGTAAGTGATGAGATAAAATATAGCTCACGCTCTTGTCTGTATCCCTCCACCAATCAACCATGAGAGCACTCATCTGTCATAATTATTAGCCTCGTTGTTTGTGCTTGTGAGTGCATGAATGTACATAAAAGGGATCGTATCTTTCGGTTAATCGGATGCTATTATATTTTATTAAATTTTATTTAATTTATATCTTATTTCAAATAAATTAAAAAGACTAATTTATAAATAGAAGAGCGCGTTCTCTCATTTTGTCAAAATTTTTTCATATTTTAAAAATTAGAACAAAAGTTAAATTGCTAAAATAAGAAGTTAAATTTAAAAAGTTTACGAGATAAGATAAGATAAGATAAAAAGTCTCAAATTTTTTTACCATTATTAATCTGTAAAAATTGAAAATTTTGAAATGGCCAATTTTTCATTCAATTTTCAATTTTTGGATTGAATTTTTAAATAATTTTGTTGCTAAAAATTTATTGGTTTATTAATTAATCAATTAATTTTTATAAATTAATTAATTTTTATAAACATAAATAAATAAATTAATTTTTATTTAACAATCTCATCTTTTAATTAAATTTTTTTAATGAATAAACACAAAATTTCAACTATTTTTTAAATTCTTAAATTTTATGTAATCTTTAACTGAATTTATGACAGTTTAATATTGGTTAAATTTTTAAACCTTAAACCTCTTGTTTTAATTTCCGGTCCAATTTTGAAAATGTTAAATTTAGTAATGACATAATAAGTAGTAAAAATTTTAAATTATTGATCTCGTTCGTTATTAAAATTTATTATTATTAAGTGACCGTTTCATCACAAAATCTTAAGCTATTATATAATGCCAACTTAATTGATTTTATATATTCACTAACACACTCCCTCAAGTGAAAGCCCTTTAGACTTTAAACTTGCACAGGCTTACTCTGCTTTGTAGTGAATAATAAGTAGGTGGTAGGATTTGAACTCACGACCACTTAGTCACAGAGGCTCTGATATTATGTTAAGTGACTGTTTCAGCACAAAAACTTAAACTATAAGGCCAACTTAATTGCTTTTATATATTCATTATCAATTATAATTAAATATTTATTATTTAATAATTGTGCTCGTATGACCAACCATCCAATTTGCATTTTACCAATAAGCTATCCAATCGATAAGGTTAATGGTGTCTTGGCAAGTGTTAGAGCACATGGTGGAAACTGTAGTTGTCAGCGTCAAAGCACATTACCTTATTGGTATTATCATATGACATTATTGAAGATACAGAGACAAAACAGTCTTAATGAGACCAATTAGTCTTAATAATTTAACATTACCAACGGTGAAAACAGCATGCATTATCATCTACTTTTATCTTATAATATTAATTAATTGATCTTCCTAGAATGGCTAAGTTCTAGGTCTGTCCTTCCCTTCATAATGAGAAAATCGTGATCTTATTTTCCCTGAATCCAAACAAAGTTGGCCAGTCAATTAGCCACCACCAACGTTTAAAAAATAAAGCAATTCCACTTTTCAAGGTTAGACAATGGCATGTTTTCTTTTGTTTTTAAATGGAAGAATCATCACCCACTATATTTTAAGTATAAATTGAATAAAGCACTCTTGAATGTGCATAATTATCTAATAATTATAAATTATAAATAGAATATTTAGTGAGTCAATTGTTTAAATTGAATTTATGAGTTTAATATTTAGTAGTTAATAATTTAATAATATCATTTATTTTCGCAAAATATTATTTGGTTATGGTAAAACTCTTTCTGTTATATTATATTTATTTATGCATTCAACTAATCATGAAAATATTCAATTAGGAACATTATTTTTCAACTGGTTAATTACAAAAAAAATCTTAAACTTGCTCAATTTTGTAATTATAGTCTGAACTTTAACAAGTGATAGTTAAATGTTTAAACTTTCAACATTTTTTTAATCATAGTCCGACATTAGTGTCTCTGTTAATTTTATTGATGTACGAAAATTAATATAACAAATTAAAACAACGTCGTTTCAGAAAAATGAAATTCCTAAATCACTTTACGATGCTTAATCCTTCAATCCGACATCCCAAGCCACTCTCGCGCCAGCATGCCTTTCATTTAATTCCTCAACCTTTCATTTTTTTTAAATGACCTCGTTTAAGTTTTGTGATTAAACAATGTTATTTCATTGATATTCACTAATTGTACTAATTTTAACTAACATGTATTAATAATTGGAGTTTTTAGAATATGTGGCAAGTCACGTCAGCAAAGTCGACAAAGACATTAACATCGAATTAGAATTGAAAAAATTAAAAAATTAAATATTTAATTGTCATTTTTTAAAGTTCGGACTATAATTACAAAATTAATCAAAGTTTAATGAATTCCTGTTCATCATACACAAATTCATTTATATTCATTGAATTTTACCATTCTAATTTTAATACCAATAAAGAGTTTTGAGAATATTTTAAAAATAGACTAAATTCGAACGAACTCGTATACAACAACATCAACAAAAAATATCACTTATCAAATTTAAATAAATTACGAATCACATTTATATAATATTACCCAATTTTAAATAAAAATAAATAAAATTTAGTGAAATTTAACAAAAAAAATATTACGATAGTTGATTAATAGTAATTTTATATTATAAAATTAAAATTAAAGAAGTTAAATCCAAGGCGTTGTTGAGCAGTTCTACTTTAACCAAAGTCATATAGCCAACCGGTGGTATGTTTTGATGAAAACTTTAGGTGAATCGACTGACTGACTAGAGCCTACCAGTCGTCCACTAAAAAGCTAACTAATGGGGAGACTACCAAAGACTCTGACTCTTTGGGATATTAAAAGTCTATATGATACGATACACAATATTCTTCAATGTCTTTCTCGCCATCTCGTATATGTATATGTATATATCTCCTCTTAATGAATCATATAAAAAGCGGGTGGTTGAAATTTGGTAGCTTTTAATATTTAAGTAAAGAAGAAAATACAAAGTGTTATTCTTCATGGTTTACCTTCCTAAATGCTTTTTTTTTGTTAGTCTACTGGGCATTTTAGGAGGATTTTAATTATGAAAAGATACTTTTAAGTTATCTACATCTAGACTAATTTTCGCTCGCACTGGATCAGCCTGTAAAAGATAAAGTGCTGGCTAAATAGGTCGCTCCATTTCTATGACTCAAACTCGAAACGTCTAATTAAGGGATAAGAATGCTGAACCACTTACATCAACTATGTTTAGTTACCTTCCTAAATGCTTTTAATTAATAAGGGTCTTAATTTCAATCACTTATGATTATTTTCAAATCAACTCGATTAATATTGAATATTATAACAAATGTTTGATTTAAAATTTTCAAAATTTATTATATAATTAATTTTAAACACGTAATTTATTTTTAAATATTTTTAAATAGTGATTTTAATTAGAGAAATATTCAAAAGTTTTTTTTGAAACGGAAAAATCTGTTGTCGTTATACTTTGGAGGCGTACTGGGTAAATCTCCGGATTGACGCAATAACCTGCAAATCACGCCAATCTGGTACTTCGCAATATTCACAAGTATTCAATGACTTATACTTCATTTATTTTTAAAAATATTTTATATTATTTTTTAAAAATTAAATTTAAACTTCATTAAATTTGATAATTTATTAAATTTATTAAAAACCTAATTGAAAAAGGGAGGCTATATGAACTCTCACTCATATTATTTTATTTAGTAAAATATATTTAAAAAATTAAAGATAAGAAGATAACAAAAATGGCTTATAAGAACTAACAGATAAGCACTCGTTAAAGCCTACACCACAAACAATACTTGCGGATATTATCACTCACTCGTCCACACCTACCTAACCCAAAAAAAAAAAAAAAAAAAGTAACAAATTATTAAAAAGAAAAAAGAAAAAAGAAGAACCGTCATCGTTAACAAACGGTGAGCTTTATTCGAGTGGGGTAATATCTAGAACAGGTCCTATCTAATCTGACCTACGAAACCTCCATAAGAACAGACGCTGCGCTACAAATTTTCTTCTTCTATTCACACACACACACATAGACAAGACACGAATATAAGAACTGAGAGATACGGACACACTCGCACACACACACACACATATTCATAGCCAGAGCAGACTCATACACACGCTTGTCTTGTTTTGCTCTCCCGCTTTGTTGTTTGTTTTAACGGAAAATTTGGAGAAGAAAACCAAAAAAAAAAAAACTGAAGTGAATAAGAAAACAATGGTAGTTTTTGACGATGGTGATGATATGGGGGGAATGAGCCGCATAGTTGCTTCTGCTGTTTCATCTTCATCGTCCTCATCTTGCTTCATTGAAAGGTACTCACTTGAAAAAGGTTATTTTTTGATATAGATTTGGTTAGCTTCAGCTTTTGTTACTGTTTTTTTTTTGGGGGTTTTGATTTTGTGGGAAGAGGCTTCAGAGGGTGTTTTAGAAATTTCTATAAAGGGATTGTAAAAGGGTATGAGATATTCGATCGATTTGATGGTTTTGATTCAGTTTTTTCCACCTGTGTTTGGTGGATTTCGGGAGATTCTTGGGTTAGGGTTAGATATAGTGTTTCTTTAGCGTTTTAGATATATCTTTCTGTCTCTCATTAGGGTTGCAGATTGAAGAGATCTCCTTTTAGTTTCTTCTTTTCTCCTTGTTTTTCTTTTTCAAATTTATCTTAGCTTTGGATTATACTTCTTCATATCAATACGAGAAAAAGAAAAGAACAAAGACTCTACCTTTTGTTTCATTTGTTGTTTATATTTCAGTTAAAGTAATAAAGAAGTGAATTGTAGTTGGGGATAGTTCATCTTTTGTTTTGTTTTTTTGATTTCTGATGTGGGTTTATGGGGATTAAGCTGTGTGATTGATAAATCTAGGGTTTTGATGGAGGGGAGATATTGTGGGGATTGAGATGTTGATGAAGGTGTTTATAAGGTTGTTGTTTTATTGAATTGTGCTCTTTGGATACGGAAATGGATTCATTCTACTACCCACCAGCAACAAAACCCACCATGGAAGTGAGCTGAAGCATGGTAGATTCTCGTCTCACAGCCTTGTCAATGGAGAATCATCACCCATCCACCCTCTTGTCAATGGATTCCAGTGCCTCCTCACACGACGAATTGGATTTGGAGATGAACCGTCAGATTATACTTCCCCGACCACCTGATATTAACTTACCCCTGTCAGCTGAACGTAGCCCACCTCCACCATCATGGAACTCTGACCCTTGTGATATATTGGAAGTGGGACTTGGTCCGCAGGTTTATGAGACTGAGACTCTTCTTAGCATCCCAAAGGTTGGGAGGAAGTGTGCCAAAAGGTTTGATAGCATTTGGGGTGCTTGGTTTTTCTTTAGTTTTTACTTTAAGCCTGCATTAAACGACAAATCAAAGGCCAAAATTGTCAGGGACAGCAATGGAGTTTCCGGGTTCGACAAATCTGATCTCAAGCTTGATGTTTTCATGGTTCAGCATGACATGGAAAACATGTACATGTGGGTTTTCAAGGAGAGACCAGAGAATGCTTTGGGTAAGATGCAATTGAGGAGTTACATGAATGGGCATTCTCGTCAAGGAGAGCGACCCTTTCCATTTAGTGTCGATAAGGGTTTTGTTCGATCTCACAGAATGCAGCGAAAGCATTATAGAGGGCTTTCCAATCCCCAGTGTGTACATGGCATCGAGATTGTTCCATCACCTAATCTTATGGGGCTTGATGAGGACGAAAAGAAAAGATGGGTGGAACTTACTGGCAGGGATTTGAACTTCACCATCCCACCTGAAGCCAGTGATTTTGGTTCGTGGAGAAACCTTCCCAACACAGATTTTGAGCTTGAGAGGCCACCTCCTCCAATAAAGAGTGCATCTAATTCTCACTCTAAGAAGCTGCTCAATGGTTCTGGGCTCAATTTGTCGACTCAGCCATCTAGCCATAGCAACGGTGATGGAATGGACCTATCTCCTGTCAGCAGCAAAAGGAGGAAGGACTTTTTCCCCCATGGGAATGATGATGAATGTTACTTGGCTGTAAATCCTCCCTCTGATCGGATTCCGGATATTGAAATTCATCAAACTGAGCCTCACTGGTTGAATGGTTTTAGTGGTGTCATGAAGAATGTTTACGGACCAGTTACAGCTGCAAAAACAATCTACGAAGATGAAGAAGGTTATCTGATCATTATTAGTTTACCTTTTGTGGATCTACAGAGAGTGAAGGTTTCTTGGAGAAACACCCTCACTCATGGTATAATAAAGGTGTCTTGTGTGAGTACCTCTCGCATGCCGTTTATCAAGAGACACGATAGGACTTTCAAACTCACAGATCCGGCTTCCGAACATTGCCCTCCAGGGGAGTTCGTCCGTGAAATCCCTCTTCGAACTCGAATTCCAGAGGACGCTAATATAGAAGCTTATTATGATGGACCAGGGTCGGTGCTTGAGATTCTAGTGCCTAAACTCCACGAGGGGCCAGAAGAGCATGAGGTGCGAGTATGTCTTCGCCCTCATCTTGGAGCCAACGATCTAATGCTGACATGAGAGGACAAGTTTAAGGGTGTGTTTCAACTTCCAACAGGTGGTGATGCTTCATTGTTTTAGGCTAACCTTAATCTATGAAACAAAATGTGCATGCACCTCAGATTTGCTTTTTTTCTATGTCTTATCTCCGATGTCATGTTTTATTCCCCCAAGTTCTAGGTTTTTATCTGTAAGTTCTATCAGTTTAAAAATATGTTTGATTTTAGAAGTATTATGAAAGATTTGATGTATTTATTCACGTAGGTGTTTCACTCATTTTTGTAACGACTCATACACAGATTCTTCATGTCAAAGCTCACGAAAGATACTTTGCATGGACTCTTGCATTAGGTGCCTCCATGTTCTTAGTATCCTAAGCAAAATTTTCTACCTTCATAACCTTAATTTCTCCAACCCAAAAGCAATCCTCGACCTTAGATTCCAACATGTGTAAGAAAAGTATGAGCTTTTGTACTTATCAACAGTTTGGTGGAGACCGACCTTCATGAAAGGGGACCAATACGTTATTCATAAGTCACCTCTTCGTTTGGAGATAAGAAGCCACACTCATCTTAATTTTCTTAGAAGCGTCCAGCTCCAGCAGCTGAAGTTGTTGAACGTCCACACGGACATGAACCTACGGAGTCAATCAGGATCTGCGTGACGAGGACTTTTAGACCTTAAACTTGTCGAATATTTATAAACATGCGAGTCTTTTGCGTGTCGGTGACAATAAAGCATGGTCTACAAGAAAATTCAGGTACTGAAAGTCAAGTATGGCTGCCTGATTTAATGACATAACTAGTTTCTCGGTTCACTTTAAAGTTGAAATGTAAGTTCCTCTGTTTAGATGCCACTCTAATGGATTGAAACTTAGACACGTTTGCTGCAAACCACCGACTGTCACTAGATAAGTATTGAAGTGCTTAGCTTCTAAATGACTGATTCTTTTTGCGATTCGATCAGATTTATACAGTTTAAAGCTTAATCAAATCATAATCAAATCGATATTTAACTCGAGACTTGTAAAACTGAATCGAACCAATCGTTCAAACTCGTATCGAGCCCAAACCATCATCCCTTCGCTTGACAATGGGCCATTCTCGCCGGATCAAAGTCAATTTATCATCCCTTCGGCGAAGTGTCAGTAGATTCTATCATCTAAAGCTTTGTAAGCTTGAGCTAACTTGGGAAAATGATAAAAACTTGTAATCATGTAAAATTTAGAAACTGCTTCCATGAATTATAATGATCTGTAAACCTTTTAAACTTGAAATTCAAAATAAACATCCAGGGTTTGGCTTTGAACACATGTCAAAGCCACAAAAATTCGAACGAGATATAACTAAAAAGAGCAGAATGCGATTAAACCTAGGTCTAGGTAGTAGTATAGAAGTCATAGAATAGCTTAGTCGACTTCCTCAATCTTGGGGCCTGCTCCGCTGCCACCAGCAGGGATGTCATCATCTGGCGCACCACCCATGTCAGCTCCAGCTCCTTGGTACATCTTCGCAATGATGGGGTTGCAGATGCCCTCCAACTCCTTCATCTTGTCTTCGAACTCGTCAGCCTCAGCTAGCTGGTTGCTGTCAAGCCATTGGATGGCCGCCTCAATAGCATCCTCGATCTTTTTCTTGTCGGCAGGAGGGAGTTTTTCACCAATTTTCTCGTCTTTTACTGTGTTCCTCATGTTGTATGCATAGTTCTCTAAGCTGTTCTTGGCCTCCACCTTCTTCTTGTGCTCTTCATCCTCGGACTTGTACTTCTCTGCTTCTTGAACCATCTTCTCAATCTCCTCCTTCGATAGTCTTCCCTTGTCATTGGTGATGGTGATCTTGTTCTTCTGACCGGTAGTCTTATCCTCGGCGGACACGTTCAAGATACCATTGGCATCAATGTCAAAGCACACAGTGATCTGTGGTACACCTCTAGGAGCAGGAGGAATGCCAGAGAGCTCAAATTTACCAAGCAAGTTGTTGTCCCTAGTCCTTGTCCTCTCACCTTCATAGACTTGGATCAACACACCAGGCTGGTTGTCAGAGTAAGTAGAGAAGACCTGTTCCTTCTTGGTGGGAATAGTTGTGTTCCTGGGAATCAACACAGTCATGACACCTCCAGCAGTCTCAAGACCAAGGGAGAGAGGAGTGACATCCAACAAAAGGAGATCCTGCACCTTCTCGTTACCCTCACCGCTCAAAATAGCAGCCTGGACTGCAGCACCATAAGCAACAGCCTCATCGGGGTTGATGCTCTTGCAAAGCTCCTTTCCATTGAAGAAATCTTGTAGCAATTGTTGGACTTTTGGAATTCTAGTAGAACCACCAACGAGCACAACATCATGCACAGAGCTTTTGTCCATCTTTGCATCCCTCAAACACTTCTCAACAGGCTCCATACATTTTCTGAACAGATCCATGTTAAGTTCCTCAAATCTGGCACGAGTAATGGTGGAATAGAAGTCAATACCCTCGTACAAAGAGTCAATCTCAATGGTAGTCTGGGCAGTGGATGAGAGAGTCCTTTTCGCCCTTTCACATGAAGTCCTCAATCTCCTTAGGGCCCTGGGATTTCCACTAATATCCTTCTTGTTTTTTCTCTTGAATTCTTGGACAAAGTGGTTCACCATCCTGTTATCAAAATCCTCACCACCAAGGTGAGTGTCTCCGGCAGTAGCCTTAACCTCAAAGATACCCTCTTCGATGGTGAGAAGAGACACATCAAAAGTACCACCACCAAGATCAAAAATCAACACATTCTTCTCACCAACACTGGTTGCCTTCTTGTCAAGGCCATAGGCAATAGCTGCAGCTGTAGGCTCATTGATAATACGCATCACATTAAGCCCAGCAATGACACCAGCATCCTTTGTGGCCTGACGCTGGGAGTCATTAAAGTAAGCAGGAACTGTGACCACAGCATTCTTGACAGTGGAGCCAAGATAGGCCTCTGCAATTTCACGCATTTTTATAAGGACCATAGAAGAGATTTCTTCTGCAGCAAATTGTTTGTCCTCTCCTTTGTATGAGACCACAATCATGGGCTTGTCACCAGGGCCAGAAATAACTTTAAATGGCCACAATTTGATGTCACTCTGGACAGAGGCATCGGTGAATCTTCTGCCAATCAACCTCTTCGCATCTGCAGACAACAACATTTACACTTAGCGCATGCAAGTGCAAAAGAAGCTTAGGATATGATATCTAACGTCTAGAGGGTCCCAACACCAAACCACATCTAAGTGTGAAATAAACCCTCAAACGCAGGAATCCTACACAAGTTTTTACATTCAAATAATGTGCAACTATATAGTTTCAGCCACCACCGTAACAATAAAATAGCATACAAAGAAAGTAAAGAAAATCAAGGTAGTTAAGACAAACTTGCGCCGTTGACTTAGAATGACGGTGTTAAATATGTCAATCCATCAATGTTTCTGTTTTATGATCTCAAAGAACCTCTTATCACTGAATGAACTCGACAAAACAAACCTAACACGAATAACAAAAACCTAGTTCAATGAAATCCAAAATTCAAATCAGCAAGCAGAAGATACCAAATGACAGCCTAACACATTAGTACGCAAGAATCCATAGCATTCAAAAAGAACCTTTAAGATCTCGAAGTACTAACTTCATATTTTAAGAATACCACAAACTAAAAACTCTGACAATATTGAATCGTTATAAATCATGAACAGACAGAGATCCTATTCAATGAACCAAAGGGTCAACGACTTTAAACATAAAAACTTCCAAACAACATGCCAAAGACTTCAACTTTCAGATCTAAGTTTATCAAAGTCAAGAAACAACAGATCTTACCAAATACAGTGTTGATAGGGTTCATGGCGACCTGATTCCAAATATAGTGTTTTCCCTGAAATTTCAATATATCTGAGACAGTTAATAAATTAATTGTAGAAAATCAACCAGCTAATTTCTACATGTTCCTTTTTACTTTTAGAAATTGAACCAGCTCAACACATCAAGCAAGAAGAAACACAATCAATAACAAAATTTTGACGTCAAAATTTTAACAATTACATAAATGTTAAATTCAATTGGTAATCAATTGAATTAAATAAAAAATAATATCTCAAATAATCAAATCAACATATCTAAAATTAAAATCAACAATTAATCATAACTAAGCTTAGAAAACCATAAATAAGCAGAATAAAGGATTAGGAAAAATTATTGAAGTGTTTAAGTTTCAAACCTCATACCAACCCTTTCTCGGTCTGAAAAATTCCTCCACCAACTTTAAATCAGCTCAAAATAAGCGGGAATAGGTTCCTTATTAAATAAAATTTTATATATAATTAGACTTATTCAAAGTGATTATAGATTATATAACTAAATATATTAGTTTAACATAATTTAAATCTATTTAATAAATATTTTAAAATTTATATATTTCATACTGATAATATATATATTTTAGTGCATATATTTGAAAATTATTATAATAACTTTTGAAATACGTAAATATAACGTTTAAAATTAAATTTACTCATTATAAATGAATATTTTTACTTTATATTTTTCTTATTTTTATATCTATATAAGAGTTAAATGATCTTTTTCACATATTAATTTATGATAATTATATAAAAAACTAATATTATTAAAAATATTTTTATATCAAATTTATATGATTATAATTTCTTAATATAGGAATGAAGTAAAGTAAAAAAAATCTAATATAATATCTTAAGAAGCTGGTTTGTAATTTTATAAAATTTAGAAAATATTTTATAATTTTTAAAAATTATTCAAAATGGTATAGGATATTGACAAGTTGTAACACCATACCGTACCTAATTAATTCCAATACTAAATTCGGTTTGGTATTTATAGCTTTGGCGGAATCTGTTTTTATAATAAGTAATGGAAACGGAGCCTGTTCTGTACGAGGTTTGAATTTCGAGGGTTTGAGCCTTGGACCTGCTAATTCAGTAAATGACCTGAGAACTGAGATGATTACATATGTTGAAAGCAGGAAGGAACAAAGAAGTGCTGGACCGTTTTTCACCAAATAAAAGAGAAAAAAAGAGAAAGTGGCGCAGAAAGAAGAAAATAGACGTTAAAGTGTTAAACACTGAATCTGTCTTTCGCAAGTACTAATGTAGTTCTTGTTTCCATCTTCATAAACTTGTCGGCCATGTTACGATATTAAATGCTGCCTTAAAATTCTAAGATCAACGTGGACAAATAATCACCACAGGTGTCCTCCAGTTAATTAATAGGGAGTTGAATAAAGAACTCCACATCGAAAGTCGTGTGAAAATCAAATAAAGGTCACTCGATCTGTGTCATGATACTCATCAATGTCTGCCGTGTAACTCATTTCGGTGGAAGCAAAAGTCAGATCACGTACACCTATTCCCTTGGCTACTTGTAATTAATAATTATACCAATCCGTAATGATAGACATCAGAGACAAAAGTCATTGCTATGTTCCCCGTGAGAGAAAAAAAGAAGAAAGGGAAAAATCATTAGTATGAAACTATGTTTAAAAAGCTGAACAATCAATACAGTGAGGGATCCCATGATTCTTAAGCAGTTATATTTTCCTTTCCGCCTAACCTAGAAGCCTTGGTCGTGTAGTGAAATAAAATAAGATGAATGGCAAAGCGACTGGTGGAATTTTCAAGAGGGTGGAAAAAGAAAGGCTTTTGCTTACTTTGTTTATGCCTTCTTTCCTTCTGCCCCTCCTTTTCTACGGAGTGAAAATTTGAATAAGACAACTTGAATCCGCCATCATCACATGAACAACTTTTTATGTTCTTGTGGTAAAAGAAACTTGAATTCAAGCCACATGCAATCGAAAGACACTTTTACTTTGTTACAAACTTTTTTAGACTCGGTTAATCTTTTTAATTAAATTATGTGCTAAACAAACTTATATAATAGAGTGATTCAAAGACACTTTTTTTGTTAATTAAAATCGTGCCCTTATAAAAATTTAATTGACTTGATTTCAGTTTTTAATAGAATTTTTTATTAATATTTTTTCTTATTTATATACGAACTCATTCTAATATATTTTATGTTGTAGAGTTATACTTTTTATTTTCTTGAGATTTAAAAAGAAAAATTCAGTAATTATCATTTAACTATTTAGTTATTATTAGTGATTAAAAATATTATTTTAATAAAATATATAATAATTATATATAATGGAGCCATGTACTCTTATCCAAAGAAATGAATGATTTTTGCCCCGGAAGAGTAAGAGCATGGAAAAAAGAGGTAAAGCTGAAAGGTTTAGATCCTTTGTTTTTATTAGTTTGTTCTACCCTTGTTTTTGCATATAAAATAATGTCGTATTGAGGCGAAAACAAGATTAGAACCAGCTAATATAAACATAAAACGATATCATATTGAGTTGCACCAGATTAATAGGAATAGAGGATTCATGCTAAGCTGAATACAACCCCGCTTACGCACTCTCAAAATGCAATGATTGTGGGCTCTAGATACTTTTGACTCTCGAGTCTTGAGTTCTCATGGGTTGATTTTTCTCCTCGCCACCCGCAATTTCAGGTCCCGCAATGAAAGTTGGGAAAATAATTACTCCAAAATTGATCTATGTCTTATGAAAAGGAAATTAATTTCATATTAATCAAATCTGAAATTGATTTTTATAAATTGTCATTATAGGATATAGAACATGCTAACTGACGTGATTAAAATTAAAAGACAGAAACAAGTGGATATAATTTAAAGAAAAAGATAGGAGGCCAATTTAGTCTAATTCAATTTTGGGGCTATAAAAACGCGATAACCATATCAAAGTGTGAAGCAGTGGTACTGCCATGGCGACAACCCATCAGCCTCTGCTAGACACTCCCAGAGCTTCTCACCACAGAGCACTTTATCTAATTCTCTTCTTAGCTGCTATCATAGGCTCAGTTACACTGGTTCGTCAACATTTTATACCTCTCCAATTTCATAACATATGTCACCCTGCACTAGACAAACCATCATGCTTAGCCTTGGTCTCAGGTATAGCCTCAAACACAAGCCTCAAACTCGACCAAGTTAACCTACTTCAAGCCCTGTTAAAGAAATCCACGTTCCACATCCGGAAGACCATCGAAACCGCCACTACTAATAATATTACCCATAGGATCAACAATCCCAGAGAACAAGCAGCTCTAACTGATTGTGTTGAGCTGATGGAACTATCCATGGATAGAATCCAGGACTCCATAGTAGCTCTTGCAAGAATCACCAGCGAGTCTCGTGCAAATGCGCACACGTGGCTTAGTAGTGTGCTCACTAACCATGTTACGTGCTTGGATGGGCTAAATGGTCCAGCCAAATTAGCTATGGAGTCAAGAGTCCAGGACATAATATTGCAAGCAAGAGCATCTCTAGCCATGCTTGTTGCAATTTCCCCTCCAAGGAAAGATGCCATCTTTCCAATCAACGTAGATTTTCCTTCGTGGGTTACGAGCAGGGATCGAAAACTTTTGCAGGCTTCGCCAAAGGCCATCAAAGCTGATGTTATTGTGGCAAAAGATGGGAGTGGCAAATACAGTACTGTAAAAGACGCCGTGGCCTCGGTACCGGCCAACAGGAACACGAGGTACGTCATTTATGTGAAGAAGGGAACATATAAAGAGAATGTTGAGATCGGAAAGACTAAGAAGAATGTAATGCTTGTCGGAGATGGCATGGATTCCACCATCATAACCGGTAGTTTGAATGTGGTTGATGGATCCACAACTTTTAAGTCTGCTACCGTAGGTAAAGTAAATAATAGCTGCCTTCCATTTCTGCTCGTTCACATTTGAGTTTTTACATTTTCATTTCACAGTTATCAACTTTAGAGTTTTGGTGACACGATTAGATTCATTAATGCACAGAAAAAGATTTGGTAAACTATATATTAATTAAAGGTTTAGGTAACTTAATCTACTATTGTCCATATATTGTCTAGTGTGAAAAAAGCCAAATTTCTCCATTTACCGAATTCCTCTTTCTGTCAACTAATTATAATGTTAGCCGTGCAGACCTATAGTTTTGTTTCCTTTTTGACTACAGTTAAAGTATAAGCTGGGTAAAGTCCTCTTTCAACTAAAGGTGAGATGAATAATTTAACTTTAACGTTTACACTAAAATTTGAATTGAACTTTAACGTTTCAGAATGTTTAAAATAAATTCTAATATTTGTAAGGCTTTAAAAATGAACTACAATATTTGAAAAGTTCAAAACAGCCTTTGACTAGATGAAACAAAAACACCTAACTTTTTTAGTTGTTTCGTCTAATAAAGGACTTATTTAAACGTTTACTTATTTTAAATATTTTGTAAACATTATGATTCATTTTGAATGCTTCAAAATATTAAGACCTAACTCAAATTTTAATGTAAACATTGGGACTAAATTATTAAATTGGCCTTAACTAAACAAAAACATTAACTAAAATGTAAAAGAATTTAAAATAGCAGAATATTACACAAAATTTTGAATTATACACTATCTTAATGGAAAATGATAATCAACGGTAGTGTCTTTGATTTGACATGAAACGAAAAAGAGTAGTACTGAACTGGGCCTGATTTGCAAATGCAGCTGCTGTAGGTGACGGATTCATAGCACAGGACATTTGGTTTCAAAACACAGCTGGGCCACAAAAGCATCAGGCTGTGGCACTTCGTGTTGGAGCTGACAAGTCTGTGATAAATCGTTGCCGTATTGATGCTTACCAAGACACCCTCTACGCCCACAGCCTACGCCAGTTCTACAGGGACTGCTACATCACGGGGACAGTAGACTTCATATTTGGTGACGCAGCTGTTGTGTTCCAGAACTGCAAATTAGTGGCGCGAAAACCCATGAGCAATCAACAAAATATGGTCACAGCCCAAGGTCGAACTGATCCAAACCAAAACACTGGGACTTCCATCCAAAAATGTTACATCATAGCAAGCTCCGACCTTGATCCTGTTAAGGGCTCCATCAAATCCTACTTGGGCCGTCCCTGGAAGGAGTATTCCAGGACTGTTGTTATGCAGTCCTCAATTGGTGACCACATTGACCCTTCAGGATGGTCCATCTGGGACAAGGATTTTGCACTCAAAACGTTGTACTATGGGGAGTATTTGAACAGAGGACCAGGTGCGGGTACTAGTAAAAGAGTGAAATGGGCAGGTTACCATGTGATTACTAGTGCTAGTGAGGCCAACAAGTTCACCGTAGCACAGTTGATACAGGGAGGCTCATGGTTGCAATCTTCTGGTGTTCCTTATTTTGAAGGACTGTGAAGCTGGATTTTAGAGTTATCAATAAGTTTCTCCTATCTAAGTTGTCATTTCTAATGCTTGTTAGCTATTATGGAAATTAAAAATAAATTGATTTGTCTAGATATGCAAAACAGGGTGCTTCATATCCATCATACTGTTTTGTGTTTCAGCCCTAAATTGAACTTTCGCTTCAAAATCTACTATACTAATGGATATGCCATCAGTTATCTACTATCAACACAACAATGTATTACGTGGTTCTGTCATAATTTTAGATGTAGATATGTGATCATAATTATAATCAGCCTTATGATTTTGTGATTTTGGCAAATCGTTTAGCTTCTAAACGATGCAAACCCTTTGCTTTCTGTAGTATTTCTAAATATGATTTATAATGTACTATGACATAGATCGAGTATTCTCAATATAACCGTTCTTAAAAAGTTCAATTATTATTTTATATACTATCCGGAGAGGTATATGACAGAATGTTAATGTAACATGTAGTATAGACCTTATTACGTGTCCTGGATCATTCATAAAAGGGTTAAAACTGAAGGAAATGTGAAATACCTAATTTCGGCTCCATCTTGACTTCCGAAGCGGTTTTCGTGGCCAAAACAAGCTCCAATCTCTCGAGAACCTTACGGAAAACGTTCACCGATATATGGTTAATGCCTTTCTACAGTTTTCTTAATACGTAAGTGCTTTTAACAGGTCAGAGTATCCGTATGCTTACGAATGATATGAGCAATTGTAGGAAACTTTAACCTTTATAAATAGCTTCCATATGGGACTTCCCCATTACAAGCTCGATATGGGTCCGGTCCATACTAATCAGGGTCCATTTTCTTCCGGGACTTCGACCAATTGATTTAGATCATTTATTGAGTCACTTTATTACTCTTATTTAGATCAAATTACGTAACTTGACTGATAAGTTATTGAAAAACCAAAAAATACAATTAATAGTTGTCCAACATGAGAAAAGACAAAATCGTCCAACATTCTCCCACTTAGACAATCATTAATTGTAGTTCTAACTCAAGTTTAAAAATATTTTGAAAGCTCAGTTAAGTCACGTTGCTGTATTGGTATCAAAATTTAAAAATTAAAAAACATTTGATCCAAAAGTAATAAAAGTCCAACATTCCATTATGTAAGGCTTTTGATACCGAAAAATATCAAGCACATGTATCATGTGTGACACAGGTCCAATATAATGACGAATAGCTAATACCTTACTAACATGAATGGGAAAAAGGAGCGTGACAATGGGAAAAAGGAGCGTGACAAATTAGGATGATACATGCCTGATCTAATACGTATCATCTTCGTTTGTAGGTCTCGATTTCTCCAACTTTATGCTAAACTGCATGTGCTAAACTGCAGCAGAGAAATCATTTTTTCTCTTACCAGATGCTAAACAACATTAGAGAAAACAAGAAACAACATTAGAGAAAACCTTGTTTTCTCTCACTGGATACTAAACAGCATTAGAAAAAACCTTTTATGTTCTCTAAATAAATACTAAACTACGTTAGATAACCTTTATAAGATTAAACTTTATATCCTCTTATGTCATGTCAAATTTATGGATATTCGTACTAAATTGTATGTGTCTAACTGACATAGGCTAAAGGTCAATCTTTATATATGCCTAATAACCTTTAAAATGCTTAATATTATGGGTGGGCACGGTTCGGTTCGGTCGGTTTTTTATTGTTGAACCGAACCGAACCGAACCGAATAATCGATTCTATTTTATAAAAAACCGAACCGAACCGAATCTAAGATGAAACTGTCGGTTCGGTTCGTATTACGGTTAGGTTCGGTTATGTTCGGTTCGGTTTTTTAATCAATTTGGGTCTTAATTTTGAGCCTTAAAATTTGGGTCAATTCTAGTACATATTCAACATTTTTATTTAATTTTAGGACCTATTGGATGATTATTATACTTGCAAAGTTGCAAATTTACCTTATATACTTATAGTTAGAAGTATAAAAAAATACAAATTTTTTCGTTTTTAGTTGGTCGGTTTGGTTCGGAAAAAATTTTACCTAAACTGCAACCGAACTGATATAATTGGTTTTCCAAAATCCGAAACCGAACCAAACCATCCATCACATCGGTTTGGTTTGATTTGGCCCAATTTTGTCGATTTTTCGGGTTGGTTCAGTTTTTCGGTTTTTTTGCCCACCCCTACTTAAGATCAACACAAATCTTAAGGTTTTTATATGTATTATGACTATAAATAAGAACAATTATTACTGGGGATAAAAAAAGATGATCATTTATATTAATAAACAACCTTAATGTCATAATACATTAAAATGTACAAACATTTAAGGAGCAAATACAATGATCCCTAACTATTGCTGTCTAAGGACCTTAATACACTCATACTGGATACATGTTTAACAAACACTAGTGGGCAAAGTCTTTAGCTAATGGATCAGCTAATATCTCCTCAGACCTAATATGCTCCACTTCGACGTCACCTTTCTGAATCAACTCCATTATGGTCAAGTATTTGACCTCTGAATGCTTAGACCCTATGATATTCTTGTTGTTGTTACTAAACAACACTACAACAAGATTGTTACAATATAATCGAATGGGTCTAGCGATCGAATCTACCACAGACAACTCAGAAATCAAATTTCTGAGCCAAATTGCCTGTGTAGCAGCTCCATAATATGTAATAAACTCTGCATGCGTGGTCAAGGAAGTTGCCAGTGTTTGTTTGACACCCTTCTATGACAATGCACCATCTGCCAACATAAAAATGTAACATGAAGTGGATTTGAGATTATTCGGACACATAGTAAAATCGGAGTTTGTATACCCTGTGAGGTTTAAATCATTGACTTTTCTGTATGTCAACATATAATTTTTGGTAACTTTTAAGTATCTTAACACTCGTTTAACTGCATTTAATAGTCTACACCTGAGATAGCCAGATATCGACCCAGCAGTTCAACAACAAATACAATGTCTAGTCTAGTACACACCTGGGCATACATTAGGCTACCAACTACACTAGAGTATGAGACATTCCTCATAGCCTCTCTCTCAACTTCATTCATTGGACACTGTGCCAAAGATAATCTCTCGCTATGAAAGATAGGTGTTACAACAAGTTTACAGTCAGTCATATTAAACCTTTGTAGCACTCACTCAATGTATGCTCTTTATGAGAGGCTCAATGAGTGTTAAGATCTATCCCTGTGAATTTGTGTACCAAAGACAAAAGATACTTCACCTAAATCCTTCATGTCAAAGTGTTTGGCTAAAGTTGTTTTACCTCATGAAATATGGTCAAATCATTTAATGCGAGTAAGATATCATCCACGTACAATAATAGGAAGATAACTTTACTCCCCCTAACCTTATAGTATAAGCATCTTTCAACTTTGTTTTCCATAAAGCTGAATGAGGTCAAAACTTTATCAAACTTTAGGTACCATTGTCTGGAAGCCTATTTCAGATCGTATATTGATTTAGTCAACTTACAAACTTTGTCAATTGCATCTTGATCCTGAAATCCTTCGGGTTGCTTCATATAGATCTCCTCATAAAGGTCACCATTCAGGAAAGTGATTTTAACGTCCATCTAATGTAGTTCTATATCATAATGAGCTATTATTTCCATAATCACTCTAAATGCATCCTTCGAGGATACATAAGAGAAGGGAACATTAAAGTCAACTTCTTCTCTCTGAGTGAACTCCCTGGAAACCAAACGCGTCTTAAACCGCTCAACTTAACCCTGCGTGTCCTTCTTGGTCTTAAATAGCCATTTGCAAATGACAGGCCTACAATGTTAAGATAAATCAACAAGCTCCCATACCTTATTATGTCTCACAAATTACATTTCATTCTTCGTTGCTTCCCACCACAAGTCCGCATGGGGTCCAGAAATGGTTTCTGTAAAAGTAACTGGATCCATAACATGTCCTATATCATAGTCTTGTTCACCTAAATAGACTACATAATCTAATGAGATAGCAAGTCGCCTCTCTCTAGTGGATCTATGCAACAGTATAAGTTCTTGTACCTCAGAAACCTCTTCCTGAACAATTATAGGTCTTTGTGCTTGCATAGGCATGATAATCGGACCTTCATCCACCGAACCTAACTGTATGAGGAGCAGATACGAAATGATCGTAGTATCTGTCCTGTTATCTCTTGGAGGATGTGAATATCATCCCTCATCATGGACATCATATTCTAGAAACTTAGCCGTATGCGATTCCATTATTCTGGTTCCTACTTCTCTACAGTAAAATATGTGGCCCTTAGAGAGGTCAGGATAACCTACCAAATAGCAACGAATGGAATGGGGTTGCAATTTACTCTCATAAGGATTATATAACCTTACCTCAATAGGGCAGTGCCACACACAAATGTGTATAGGGCTTGATTTCTTACTAACCCAGAGTTCAAAAGGTGTCTTTGGTACTGACTTACTTGGGGCTCTATTCAAGATATGCAATGCCTTCTTGATGGTTTCGTCCCAAAGGTATTCGAGTAGGTTAGTCCTACTCTGCATTGACCTCATCATGTCCTTTAAGGTGCGATTACGCCTTTCAGCCACACCATTTTGCTCAGGAGTAACTGGTATAGTGAACTGAGTCAACATTCCAACTGATTCCAAATACCTGGCAAACGGGCTCTTTTCTTATCCTGCAACCCCATGTCTGCCATAATATTCCCTTCCTTGTCAGATCTACTATCTTTATTGACTTTTCCAACTAGTTCTCAACCTCAGTCTTAAAGATCTTGAACTTATCAAGAACTTCAGACTTTTCCTTAAGTAAGAACACATAATCATAGCGGGAATAATCATCGATAAGTGTCAGAAAATATTTAGCATTGCATAACATGACTGTATAGGGACCACTAACGTCTTTATGTTTGAGTTCCAATAAACCACAAGCATGAGTTAACCACTTCTTCTTTATCTCGGTCAACTTACCCCTACAATAATCGATACATGTTTCTAGATCACTGAAGCCCAGAGTTGGGAGAATGTTATCCTTTATCAATCTCTCAATCCTCTCCCTGGAAATGTGACCAAGACGTTTATGCACAACTTGTATAATGTTTCCTTTATGAAGGCTCTCTTTCGAGTAACAGGTTCGGCAACATAAGAAGATGCATAGATTTTGTTAGGAGTAAGACACATTCTAAATAATCCGTAGGATAAGAAGGCAGTTGCGATATGTCTTGCATCGATAGAAATATTTACAACCAAAGTATCAAATACAAG
The DNA here is from genome assembly GCA_027123815.1 of Erythroxylum minutifolium. NCBI lineage: Eukaryota > Viridiplantae > Streptophyta > Magnoliopsida > Malpighiales > Erythroxylaceae > Erythroxylum > Erythroxylum minutifolium. Next base: position 27,577,095 of record JAOTJB010000002.1, read on the forward strand.
ATGATAGCCCTCTTTATCCAAAACTGATACAGAGATCAAGTTCTATATGAAAGATGATATAAAAAATGTCTTGTAAAACCAATAAAAACCCCATATCGAGGTTCAAGCCTATATCTCCTACAAATAAAACATCCACCTCTTCATTGTTGCTAACCATTAGCTTCTCCTCTTTTTTAGTCGGTCTTCTCCTGGATCTGAACCCTTGTATTGTGGAAGCAACATGATTAGAAGCTCCACTATCTAACCACTAAGAACTTGATGTGGTTATAGCTATATTGGATTCATTAATCATATAGGTCGAGGAGTTACCTGACAATTCTCTCTTAACCTTCCACAGCTTGTACTTCGAGCAATCGACCTTCCTATACCCCTTCTTCTTACAGAAGAAGCACCTCATACTCTTTGTGTCATGTGGGCCCTTAGTAATGTTAAACCATCCAGTCTGAATCTGTAGGGAGGGTTGAGTTTCTTACCTTTACCCTTAGACTGTTGGGGTTTAGCCTTCTCTTTACCTTTGGTAGCTACATACATGGCTATATAAGGAGAACTCTTAACCTTCTCCTCAACTGCAGTACATTGGAAAATCAAGGCATTGATGTCCCAGGCCTCATCCTGAAAGATGTAGGACGTCGCCAACAACTCAAACTCTCTTGAGAGAGTATTAAGTGCCTCATGTACCATGAGCATGTCAGGAATAGGTACATCAAGTGCTTTCAGCTTAGTCTGAAGGTGAAACATCCTGATAATGTACTCTCTAACGCCTCCTTCTCTTGTATACCTCATAGAGAACAACTATTTAATTAAGGTGCTCTGCTCTGCATGAGAAGACACCTTGTACCTCTCGGAAATGCTATCCACAAACTCCTTAGCTATGATCGTATCCGGTAACCCACTTAGCAGATGCTCTAGGATTGACTTTTTGATGGTCAAATAGCACATCCTATTTGAACGCTCCAGGTTGCCATAGCTGCTTTATCAACTTTTGAGCTAATAGCAATAAGTGGAGAAGGTCTCTCAATATGCATCTCCATGTTGACGTCAGACATCTCCAGGGCAAACTCAACATCGTTCTTCCACTTCTTGAAATTGAAACCATTTAAGGTCTCAATAGTGACATCATTGTTGTTTACAAAAAAGGTGACTGCAAGATAGAAAAGACAATGAAAAGATCAATATAAATGCAGGATAATAGAGATATTTAAAGCATTAAAGTAGAATCTATATTGAGAATCCAATCACACATATTATGAAACACCTTTGGGCTGAATATATAATATATGCAATTAGATCTCCACATAAAAGGCCATCAAAGTACAAACTATCAATTCTCATGACACTGCCACCTTTAGGTGAATAGATCATTTAAACAATAACTTTCCTCCATCTAATGCCTTTATGTACATCTCAAAACCCTATGTAAGGCCAACACCTTTGGGTAGAAAAACCAAACATAAAGTCAGAGACATCCCCCAACATGTGAGTAGAAAAATCCAAAATATTGACTTGAAAGGCCACTTTGGTGACTACATCCTCATCAGTACCATAAAAAGTTCACAAACATAATAGATACATCTTTATGTAATCCTCACATTCTATATGAGCATAATGTATGTGAAAATCAACTATAAATGCAAAAACCAAATGCATAGTCAAATAATCACATACTGCTACTAAAAGCATTGTCTTTAAACTTTATTTGAGACTTTTATTTTTAGAAAATTCACAATGAGAGTGACTATCATACTTTTTCTAATACCGAACCTACCACATGAGACACGAAACCTTAAGTGTCTCCTTTATGTGTAATTCGGAGCACAAAATGCACTCAAAATCAGCTTAAAATAGCTTAAAAACCTTTTTCCGAAATCAAATTATCAACGTAATAAATCCAAAAAAAATGACAAATGTAACACCCCACTCCGGCCGAACCCGAACCCGATATCGATGGTGATACCCGAATCCGTGCCCCGCGAGGATGGCGTGTCACATCACTTAACAAAACTCGGTATACTTTTTTTTTTGAAACACTTTACACTTATCACTTATGTGTGCCCACTTTTTGAAACACTTTATCTATTTAAACTGAAAGCAGAACACATTACAACACACTGAAAAATCACAA
>JAOTJB010000002.1:27579316-27590288 GCA_027123815.1 Erythroxylum minutifolium
AGCATGAGATGCCTCGATTTACCACACTTGGACCCGTTTCTCTGGTCCGACCCGTTCTCTGGAAACGGGATGTTACAACAAATCACTTTAAAAATTCCCTCGACCCGAAAACTGACCCAAAAGGACTCGGGATAACTTTAAGGAAATTATGAAAAATTTTCCTTTTTTAAATTTAATTTATAATGCTGGTGTCATTAGCACTGTAGCGTTGACGTCAGCATAACACTGTGCACTGACGTCAGCATATCACTGTGCGCGTGACAAGGGCACACATGCATGTGTAACGACTCTCGCTAGATGCGCCTGGCACGTGCTTCGCATGCACCCCCATGCGCATATACATTTTCATTGTACGACATGTACGTTACACACGTTACCATGTGTCTAAATCACAGTTGTCCGCGTGTTGGGCCAGATGGAGGGTTCGTACGATGCACGCTCCAATCGTCCTGCACCCTTGGGAGAACGGGCAGTGTGAGGTGTGTGCATTGCACACGCCACACGCGTCTGTCACCTTATGGAGCCACGTGGGAGGACGTGATTGGGGCGTGCGTTAAACGCCTTGTGGCAATTGCTGTAGCACCGTTAGGTGCTTGCACCAATTGCCCTTCGATAGGGAAGGCGATTTTCAATGATCCCAGGATCAGTTTTTTCACATTTTGGCCCGTTTTTGACCCATTTTTTATAGCTACCCTTATGTATACTACTTTCATGTAATCATATACACACAAAAAAACTGAAAAACAAATCAAAAACTGATGAAAACCATAATGGATGAAAACCGAAAAACCTTCATTTCTGACAACTTGATCACGTAATCGCTCAAATACCATGTGTGACACGTAGCATAAACTTTATTACGTATCCTGGATCATTCATGAAAGGGTTAAAAACGAAAGAAATGCGAAATACCTAATTTCAGTTCCATCTTGACTTTCGAAGCAATTTTTGTGGCCAAAACAAGCTCTAATCTCCAGGAACCTTCACGGAAAACATTCATTGACACGCTCTTAACGGGTCAGAGGATCCGTATACTTACGAATGATATGAGCAATTGCAGGAGGCCTTAACCTTTATAAATAGCTTCCATATAGGGCTTCTCTATCACAAGCTCGATATGAGTTCGGTCCACACTAATCAGGATCCATTTTTCTGCTGGACTTCAACCCATTGATTTAGATCATCTATTGGACCACTTTATTACCCTTATCTAGATCAAATTACGTAACTTAATTGATAAGTTATTGAAAAATCGAAAAATACAATTGACAATTGTCTAACATAATGAGAAAGGACAAAATAGTCCAACAGATAAGACTAGCCTTCCAGATGTTATTTTGAGAAGAAAAAAATCAAATAAAAAAGGAATCGAGAATTGAGAAAAATGTTTGGGTTCCTTGTACTTCAGCTTAGCTTGATATTTCCTTCCTCAAAACACCTGCAAGAAAACGTGGCTCCAACAATCTTACAGTTCTCTACATGTTATCGAAAGCATCAAAACCTATCGCCGAGTAGTAGTAGATTGCATGTTGATAAGCACACAAGAAGTTGCTTAAACAGACATTGTTAGTATCATATCAGATTCATCCATTAGAAAAATAGACAGTTGCATACAAGTGGGATTTATTTATAGATCTGATGATCCATGCGGTTGGCACGAAAAGATCAAATCCTAATTGCTGACAATCCTCAAAAATTAATTTATATACAAATCACAAATTTTAAATAAATTATTTAATAAAATAATGATTCAAAATCTGACTTTTTTTTAAAAAAAATCTACTCTAAATATTCTGATCAATTTTACCGTTTCCAATGTTTCAGTATCGGCTGAGAAATTGAGGCTGTTGTTAAAGATCAGCTACATGGTTGAACAGCAATTTCTTGACCAGCTGGCGTTGGGATTACTAGATATTGATTGCACATTAAAAGTTGCAGACAGGTGCAGGCAGTTGTATTCGATATTTGGTTATAGTCCAGAATTCCAAGAAATGATCTTCCCTATCAGTTTCATACCGCTGGCTTACACTAAATTAAATTGACACCTTTATTTGACATTACTTGACAAATATGGCATTGTAATGTCGAGTGCTGGAATGAAGGATGATTGTGGTCCATATTTTATTTTTAATCTCAAATTGTCTTTGATAAATCTTCTCTTAATAGTTTTAGTAAAAAAGTAGGAGTTGAATGAACTTTGCTACCAATTTGACTGGAAGTTAAGTTCTCGCATAAAGAGAATTTTTTGATAGCTAATATTGTTGATATCGAGTGTCGTAGTGTCTCCAGACTTAATAGGTTGCTAGTCATTTACTCGTTTTGATGGCTTTCTACAGTAGAGAATGAAGAATCACAACTCCAAAGAACAATCTTATTCAGGTGTTTATCATCGGGACGGAGCCTTTACGTTTTCAGTAGGAGAAGTGCATTAATAAGAAACAAGGAAAAGCTTTTATTAATGGCCGCTTAGCTTTTGGACAGCCAAACACAAGCCAGTCCAAAGCTTCAAACTTTTCGAGGCAGAGTTAACTCTTGCTCTTGCAGAAGTCAAAGTCCAACGCAACTGTCGTCTCTTTCTTTCTTCTCTCTATCTCTCTCTATTTTATAAATCTATTTGTCCGGATTTTGAGAGAGAGCCCCTTATCTAGGGAAAATCGTACCTTTAATTTAATAAGACATTAGAGGAGTTAAAATGTCCGCGAACTTTACTCGTTTCACAGCAACAAACCGCTCACGGTTTGGTCTCTGATTTGCAACTTCTACTTAACCAAACCAGTAATGGCACCATCCAATTTTAGCGTCCCTTTCAGTCGACTCTGTATTCTTGTTCCTGTGTCTCTGTTCTACATGTTTTCTCTCTCTTCTGTTTTTTGTCTCATTGTCATGGTTGTCCGTTTCTTCTCTTTTCTTTAGAACCCTCCTGTTGTCATTCTAAACCCTTAACAAGCTTTCCCTTTATTGTTACTCTGTTTAATGGGTTCTCACCAAGTTTGTTAGTGGAACCAACCAACTGTTATTGCCAGATTGTTAGTGGAACCAACCAACTGTTATTGCCAGACAGGCTTCTTGGCTTATCCGAAACAGTTGTAGATTAATGGTGGATAATGCGTTGCTGCTTTGCTTGAACGAAGAGAAGAAGATGTCTCTGTTGAATCTCTCATCTCTCTACCATGCTAACCATTCCCTTCACTAGGTTTCCATTTGCCTTTTTATATTTCTTCTATTCTGTTTCCTTGTAATTCCAGGACAGATACCTGTCTTCTTTCACCGGAAAAAAGTTTCTGATTCACATGCATTTGTGATCTTCTCTGTAAGCTGCTGAATGTTTTTTGCCTCCTTTTGTATCTTTAACTCGAATTCTTATTTGTTGATTGCATAATCAATTATTTAAATTTCACCTTGCTGTCTTGCAGGTTAAAGAACCATATCTCAAGATTTGTATGGTATTTCCTTCACACTTTGCAGCATTCATTTAAGGATATACACCACTCGGTTCTAGTTCCATTCATGGGTACTAAGATCAAAGGCATCTATAAAGGGTTCAAGTACATCTCCCAAATCTTCGGTAAAGCTTCTTCCTTTATTTACTAACATATATCCAACCATTATGTGTTGGATGGCTGTTTATTTTGATAGTTTTGTTTTTTTTTAAAATTTTTTTCTCTCTTTCGGGGTGCAGTGGTGAAGGAGAGGGAGATGGAAATTGGGTATCCGACAGATGTTAAGCATGTCGCACACATAGGCTGGGATGGTGCTTCTGGTAGTCAACCCAGTTGGGTATGTAGTTCATGTCCCTAAATGAAAATTTAGTGCTTTGTCAATGTTGTGTTATGTTTAGTGAATAGCTTCATCGGTTGGCATATTGCAGATGGGTGAATTTAAGTCACCTCCTGATTTCTCAACAACTGCTGCACTTGGTAATACAGGAGATATGAATTCTGTAGCCTTCTCCTCGTGGTCCTCCGAAGGTTTGGTGTTTGTATCATCCCCGCCTTCATTGTTTGTTTCTCATCGATTTCTGCTGCACATAGTCTTGATCATTTGGTCCTCAAGTGTTAGTAACCATATGAAATATATGTGGGTGATATATGCTCCAACTTGGTAATAATTCAGCAATGTATAGGGGTTGCATTGTCATGTACCCTGAGGACGATCGGGTAATCAGACAAATGCAAATAGGACCTTTCACATGTGAGATTGTTGTATGTAGTAAATTGATCAAACTAGTTCTGTACGGAGTGATGGAAGTTCCTTTAGATTCTTTCCCTCCAACAAGAAAAGTTTGGCTCTTGTGTCACGTGACAATACTTCTATAACAAGGAGAATCTGTTAAGGTATACCGGAACTAAACAACAGTTTTTGGTGGAACATATATAGAATAAATTCAATTACTTAGGCTTTTTTTTCCATTCTATCACATATAGTAGTTGACGTTTATATCCTACCAATTTGATTTGTCACTTCCTATTATTAAGACGCACAAAACTGTTCTTCGTACATGTAAGGTCTTTAAATGAAATCAATAAGCATTACTTGCTGGTACGCATTACATGAGTATGTTCTATCAAGAATGTCTACATCCAGTGAAAGAGGTCTTTCATAGAACGATTTTGTGCATGACCTTTCTTTGTGTTTTGGCAATCAGCTCTTTGAGTTCTCCATATGTATGGGGGAAGATAATAATCATCACTAAATTTCTTGCACAAGTTTGATCTGTAAAGGTTTTTGTGCATCTTTTGCCTCTTACGTTATTGACTTATTGTTTAACTATATGAATCAAATTAATTAGATGTGCATTTTCCTTTTGTTTGACCTTAGGACCTACTTGTTTTACAATATGTTGGTGTGTAAATGAATCGAGATTGATATCGCAGGTTCCCTTTTGTTTTGATGAGCAGGAACAGATTATCATCATATATCTGAATGCCGAGTACCTGCATCAGATGTGTTAGTTGACGTTCTACCTTCAGATCGTCCAAATGTTCCCAAAAAGGCAAAAAGAAAAAAGAAGATAGCAGCATCCTCTCCAAAGTCATCTTCCTCAACAAGATCCTCAAGAGCATCCAAGATGAAAGCTAGTTACCATGATCTACAATCAGCGGCAAACCTACAAGTCTAGGTGGGATGAAAATATAAAAATGACGATGATGGTGCAAATGACAGAAGAGGCTGTGATGTGCTCATGTGCATTCGCAAAGTAACAAAAGTCTCTCTCTGCCCAAGAAACATTAACAAGGGCAAGAAAGAACTGAATTGTGTGGGAACTCAAGTCCTGTAAATTCTTAGTAGGTATTCATAAATAGAGGAAAAGAGAACTTCTAAGAGGGAGTAGATCTGAATGGGAAACTACCAAAGCACTGAGGGCGCTTGTGTAGGAAAATGCAATTTTTTAATACTATTTTTTACAACGAGGAATGTTAAAAATGTAGAAATGTGGATTGTTAACTTGGTAGTGTGGGGAAGTTTTGCTGAACCAAGTTCCTGGACGGGTCACGGAGGAGATTTTATGTACCTGGAGCTAGCATCATTTATAAAGGGAATAACATTGATGTTTCATTTCCCAGTGAGAAGTGTGCCTAAAGCATTTTCTTCTCTAGACATTCTGTCGTGTTTCTTGCTCGTTGAAGTTTCTGTTTGTCAAAAGAAGAAGATGAACCAGATGGTGTCGAAAACCAAGATGTAAAGCATGAAATGCCTACGAAAAGTTGGTTGAAATTTACTCGTCAGTTTCTTGTAGCAATCTCAGGCATGTTGATTTCTATGGATAAGACAGGGAAGTTGACTTACGAATGATAATGCCTATGTTATTATTATAGTGAGGTACTGAGGCAGTTAGAATGTGGTCGAGGTACGGTAATTCTAGTAAGCAGCCAGCAGATAAGGCAACAACGGAATTTGTTAAGGGGCCTTTTATGTTTGAATTTAACTGTCGGTCTGAAATTTTCAAGAAACTTACATCTCAATTCAGTTGTAAATGCATATTGTACCGAATCGGAATTTGTTAAGGGGCCTTTTATGTTTGAATAAATCGATTACTTTTTACAGGTAGTGGTGAACTTCATACCTGGAGAATTTACTGGCCCTGCATAGGCTGGGAGTTTCCAACTAAATTTTTATATAATAAACTACTCAACGGGCTGAGTTTCATGGTTCAATCCAGATTTGGAGTTTTTCTTGTGTTCTTTTTTTGGCAGGATGGGTTTCAAAGTTGCCTTAACCTCGTCATCAGTGACCTGGTTCCTAGATATTCTTGAGTCTGGTTTAGCAGTTCTGATAGAAAGCTAAGAGTTAGCCTGTCAGGTTTGAAGATATTTACAAATAAAACAGGATCTTAGCCAAATTCAGCGGTACTAAGTTTGGTGTGTCTCGAGCCACCTAAGACCTCAAAGGCCAAAAATGATAGCAACTTGGAGATGGCAGATGGCAGTCAGTTCAATGATGTATTTTACCATTGTTCGGTATCTCGCATACAGAGATGTTAATGCATTTCTGTTCTATTCAGGATAAAAGATGTAAACGAAAACCGAAAGATTAAAAAAATTTTTTTATTGCAAGCTCTTTAACTTTTGGTATCACTATCATCACACCCAGATGGAGTCTCTTTCCTTTTCATACACCAACCCAAGAATAAGCAAGCCATGTCGTTATAAAGAATAATAGTCCCTTTAGCATATAATAAAGATTTCGATTATATGTCTTGAGGTCTGAATGAATTTTCATCAGAAGCCTCAAGGAGACTATTACACATAATGCTACTCAAACTGTAGCATTTCGGCAAGGTTGTTAATAACTATTGGACACAGATGACACTTTGGCCAAGTTGTTGATAACTATTGGACACTCTTAATGGTTTAGGACACAAACATTTAATATTCACTATTAAAGAACAGTTAAAGATTTAAACTTACTATAAAATGATCATTTAAAACCTTCAAAAGGATAAGATTATGATCAATATGTGAAAATAAAGTAATACAGTATTCCGGCAAAATTCATCCTTTTAACTTGCAGAAATTAGAAACTCATTCAATTAAATAATAAATTTCAATGAAGCATATCCGATACCATGAAATGTTTTATCTGTTTAAGACTTTCTTATAATGGTATTAGAGCCAGTATGTATATACATCTTGAAGAATTCTTTCGGTATCTATTGTGTTTTGAAATTTTGAATTGATTTCATTGGTGAGTTATTAGGTAATTGCTTAATTATTTTCACTTGATTTCACTAATGAGTTATTAGATACTTTATTAATAAAGTGATTTGATAATGAATGGATTCCAATAATAAACCTCCACAATAAATAATTCATGTGTTGAATTTAAATTAGGTTGTATTGTTATATTATGAATAATATCTCTTTTGGTACTACAATAAACTTGGCCTTTGGATACAAAAAAAATCATAGTTAAAGGTATTAAAAAAATGTCGCCTATAATTTTTAGTTACGATTATGCTTTGTTGCCCAAAATGTTCCCAAATTCTCGTAGCTGAAACTGTAGGTAACGTTTTTGGTAATTGTCGCTAATAGTTTTTTGTTAAACTTTATTTTCGTAGCTAAAAATTGTCGGCGATATTTTTGAGGAATCGTCGCCAATAAGTTTGGCTATGCTTTTTTTTGTAGCTACGCTTCCAAAAACGTAACCAACTATTTTTAGCTACATTTGTAAAAATGTAGATAAATATTTTTAACTATGTTTTATAAAATTTAGTCAATTTTTTAGCTACATTTTAACCAAATGTTATACAATTTTGGAATAAATAATTTGTCACATTTTTAATCCATATTATTGTATATAATGTATCGATATATTTTTTGTTGTTAATTCATTATACAAAAAATTGTACAAAAATAATTGATAATTGATAATTTGAAGCATTGCATATTAAAAGTATAATATCATTAAATTATACTAACAAAACGAAATTCTTTCTATACAAGATTTTAATTACAACTTCAACAATTCTTATGGATAAAATAATAAATACAGAGACCAGTTTATAAATTATAAATGTTGAGATTGTAAAAAAATTATAACATAATTGCAACGATAAGCTAGGTTTGTCCATGTTAATCCAAAAAACTTAGTTAAAATAGACTAAAAATATTGAGATTATTGAAACAATATTTTTTTTAGTTAAAAAAACATCATATGACTTTACCATTTATGACATAATCACTCAGCAATTACATCTTCATCAATTCTGTAATTCGAGAACAAATATTAAATTTGAATTGTAACACAAATAGAAATTGAAAGAAAAAAGTATAAGAGATGTAATTAATGACATTCACTTTCATCTTCATTGTTATCTTAATCTGGCCCAAGTATTTTTCTGAATAACTTATTATGTTGAACCAATTTTGCTTAAGTATGTTGTAATTCAACCTTAAGCATCCTGTTTTCCTCTTGAAGTTATTAAATGACTGTTTTCTGTAAAGAGGTTGAAACATTTGACTCAGGGCCAAAGCCAAGCCTTTTACATGATCAGAACGTGTACGAAGCACGATATTGCAAATGTCTTTTACATTGACTTCATTTCCCTCATACATTAATTTCTGTAACAACTCTTATATCTTATTATAAAATTAAAAAAGCAAAACCAATATTCAATCCAAATATTAGTACTTGCTATGACATTAGTTAATAATCTTAAATATTAAACAAAGTTTTATACTTAGTTATTTTCCGCTTCTTCTAACATCAACCCTTTACCTTCCTTAGGTTAAGTGGCTTTGTATACTGCGATTCTATCACACTCTTATCCATGTAGTTCCTTCTCACTATGTTTTATGAAAGAAAAATACAAGGTACAATAAATAATATAGTGTTTATTGATACAATTATAAGTTGTAAACAAAGATCTTGCGTATTCATTTTGGACGAATACAAATGATTTGCCTTCTCACAATTTTCATAAATAAAGAAAAGAGATTAGGTAGTCATTAAATCATCTAACAAGATTAATGAAAGCAAATATGAAGGGAAAGAAAACAAACCTGAACTTTGGGGTCAATGCAATAGTCATAGAAATTATTCCAATTTTCTAGAGACATTCGTTCGAGAACATGTCTTTGTGCCTTTGCATTAAAAGGAAAATATTTATAATACTAATACAACTTATAACGATGATCCCTGGTACTTTTTTTCAATAATATAGTCACAAAATTTGAAACATCAGGGTTCTCTTAGGTATATAACTATATTATGTCTTGTTTACCAGATTAAATTGTGGACGGTTACTCATCCATGTCCAATCATATACCCTGAAGAAGCCTTTAACCAACCATGTCCTATCTCCAAAAGCAAGAGAGGTAAAATAAGATCAACAAGTATATGGTGTTCCAAAACTCCCGATGGTTTTCATTAATCTCCAGGTAGTGATGACAATGTTCATTACAATATAAGAGTCGATTGAATTGGAGTCAAAATGACATTACTTTTTTTAATTAATTTTTTAAGTCATTCAATAAAAAGATATCTGCTTAGCAATCTTATAAGGCAATCGCTAAGAAGTTATATGCATTCAACGTAATAAAAACTTTGACATATGTTAGTTAGATGCTATCAGTAGCCATAAATGTATGCCAAATAATTCATTGCAAAAGCAACAAAGTAAGATTGAGCATATCATTCACTTTATATCACATTAGCCTATTAAACAATAGTTAATAAAGCATCTGCACTATAAATTGCAATTCGAAACAAGACAATACAAAATTAAGACAAATTATGTTAAACAACCACATCAGCAGTCTAAAGCCTAATTCTAAATTCACATTTTGAGTTTATCATATCAAGGTTTTGGAGAAATAACTCCATTTAAGGTCAACAAGTACGTAGAATGGAGAAATTTACACAAATGCTTGTTATTTGAATATACCATTTAAATAAACATGTAACTAGCCATCAATGAAAAGCTAATTTAAGTATAGCATTAGGGTAGAATTTTTAGAACTGACGGTTATAAAGTTTGTTGATAGAAGAAGAAAAATTTCTGGAATATGTCAACTTATATTATTAGAAGCTTAATTGCTTCTATTTATACGATACACTCCATACTCTGTTTTACAAGTGACTACAAGTTTTCTGACTAATTCTACAGCTACTAAACAAAATGCTAAACCAATTAACAAAATGCTAATTATAATTTACAAGTCTTGCTATTACTATTAGTCTCTCTACAACTAATGCTACTCCTTTTACACTCCCCCTCAAGATGAACATGATTGTTAGTAGAATTCATCTTGCTAAGTAGTAGATTAGATTGTATGGGATACAAGGCCTTTGTAAACAAATATTTCAATTGTTCATTTGTCCTTATGAATTCTGGTTTAATCAGGCCAGCTGCTATCTTTTCCTTTATGAAATGACAATCCATTTCTATATGCTTTGTCCTCTCATGAAGCACTGGATTTTTGGAAATGTGTATAGCAGACATATTGTCACAATAGAGGATAGTGGGATGTTTAGGTTGAATGCAAAAATCTCTTAAAAGATGAGTCAGCCGTGCGATTTCACAAGTTGTGGAAGCCATCGCTCTATACTCTTCTTCAGTAGAACTCATAGAAATCATGATTTGCTTCTAGGATTTCCAACTAATAAGAGAATCTCCAACGAATATACAATACCAGTAAATGATTTCCTTGTTTCAATGCATCCTTCCCAATCACTGTCACAATAACCTGTCAATCCCAACTGAGATCATGCTGACATAAAAGGTCCTTGCTCAGGTCTGCCTTTTAAATATTTCAGAACTTTAAATGCTGCACTGAGATGAACATCTACTGGTTTATCCATATACTGAGTTAAGACATACACAACATAGCTAATATCAGACCTCGTTAATTTTAGATACATAAGCTTTCCAGCTAACTACCTATACACAGTTGCATCTTTCAATACACCTTCTTCCTCATGCCTGAATTTTTGATTCACTATTACCGAAATAGAACTAGGCTTTGATGCA
>JAOTJB010000002.1:27605485-27617666 GCA_027123815.1 Erythroxylum minutifolium
CATCCTCATATCTTCCTACTGAAAATGGCACTACAACCTGCCTAGTCACCTTCACACCAGCACTATCATTGAACCACTATAAATTGTATGGCTCTGGATGTTTCCTGCATGTCAAATCCAATTTTTATACCATAGTCCAACTAGCTACATTAGTGCAACTACCCCTATCAATGATCAAGTTGCATACTTTTCCACCAACTAAATACCTTGTATGGAAAATATTCTCTCTCTGATCTACAACTTCATCTATGGCCCTAGCACTCAGTACCCTCCTAACTACTAGTGCTTCACCTATAACAGCTCTCTCAAAGCAACTATCATCCTCAAAATCATTATCAACAATAAGCTCAGATTCACTACCACTACCCTTCGAATTAATCATCCCATTATCCCTCATAATCATGACTTTCTTATTTGGACATTGAGATGCAATATGGCCAGCACCCAAATACTTAAAACATTTAATACTAGAATGCTTACTAGAAGAAGCTTAGGTGTTAGCTGTATCTTTAGGGTCAAACCCTACATTCGGCCTTTTGGGTGTCTCATTGAAGTCCACCCCTTGTCTTTCTACTTCTGCTCTCTCTTGGGCCATTTTGAACTCCATGATTGGCTAGAATTCGTCCCACTCCTTGGTGTCACTCTAACTTTGATTTGTTTCTCCACCTTCATGGCTATGTTCACATGTCCTCAATCTCTAAGTAGTGCTGCAACTCAACTCCACAACATTGACTATCTCCCTATTGAGTCCACTAAAAAATCTGGCCATTGTAGCTTCTGGGTCCTCCTCTATATTGGCTCGGATCATAGCCACCTCCATCTCCTTGTGGTAATCCTCCACTAATTTAGACCCTTGAGTGAGTCTCTGAAGTTTCTGGTGCATCTCCCTGTAATAGTAAGAAGGCACAAACCGCTTCCTCATGCATGCCTTCATATCGTCCCAAGTAGTAATTGGCATCTTACTATTTCTTCTCCTGGATGTCACCAGCTGATCCCACCATATTAGTGCATAATCTGTAAATTCAACAGCGAGTAGCTTTACCTTTTTATCTTCAGAAAAAATTGTGGCACTCAAAAACCAAATCCACCTTCCTTTCCCACTCTAGGTAAGCCTCTGCATCATTCCTCCTCTGGCTTCTAGGTCTGCGTACTTTAAACTACTCGTCCTCCTCAAAGTCATCCTCCTCAGGCTCATATTGAGGTGGTGGTTTGCGAGATGGTGGTTGCTGTTGGCATACACCTACATGCCTCCCCTGAGGTTCCTCGCGTCTCCCTTGTCTGAGCTCATTCATCTGTCCCCTAATCTTAGTTAAGGCTAGATTGAACATCTCAAATTGTTGCTGCGTGGCTCTCAAAGTGAAAGCAATATTTGCATCTCCTCCTTGGTTGTCATCATTACTATCTCCTTATGACATTGTAGATAAAATGATATACCTATAAAACAAGATTAGTAATAAATAAACTCACACACTACCTCATGTGTTTTACTCAATTGATGTCACTCCCCTCGTGTTTAAGTCACGACAATGACTCCCTCAAATAAGTTCACACACTCTTGCTTTTTACTACTCAATCCCCTCTGAAATTTAATTCACCACTCGGAACTATTTCTTAACTGATCAAAGAATCAAAGGAGTGAAAATTTTGAACTAACTAGCAAGTACGAGTATAATGAAACAAAAATTTAAAAAATTTAGATTGTTTAGATTTTTTTCCTTTTGTTTTTTGGACTTTTTTCCTGACTTTTCTTTTTTTGAAATTTTTTCATATTTTTTTCTCTAACTTTTTTCCAACCTTTTTTTTTCATTTTTTCATTTTTTCTAACTTTTTTGGATATAAGTCTAATATTAATAAAAGATAAAACAAGAAAAAAAGAAAACTTAGGCCGAAAGTTAATTCACACCTGAATTGATGAACTAACGATAATTGGATGGTGATGGGCAATAGTTTCTTGAATTCTGATGGAGTTGAATAAGAATTCTCCTCCACACCAATGCTCTAATAACAACTAACGCGCACCACGAAATGGAAAGATTGAAAAGTTCAGAGTCAAGGAAAGAAGAAGAGGATAGATTATAATTAACTAAAATTCCATTTGATATGCAGGGTTTCAAATTTACCTACTAGACCTGATGAAGAACTTATCTCGAGCAACCTAGATAACGGGTAAAGAAAAAACTAAGAAATTTGTTAAGGATCAAAATCACGCCACAATATGATTCAGTTGATAAGTGATGTTTAATTCCTAAGTTGAAAAGAACAAGAGGGGTTTCTCCTCTCAAGATGGCCGGTGGCACACAGGAAATAATATGATCTAAAAGTTCCTCCAAAACCCTGAAACATAAGTATTTATACCTAGGTTTAATGATAAAAGACTTGGGCTTAAAATACATGGAAGCCCAAAATATAAATAACTTAAAACAAGTCCAAATTAGAATAATAAAAAAACACACCTAGGCCTGGTCCAACGCGCTCCCAAGTCTGATCATAGGTGCGCCTCTCCTCTTGGCTTAAGTAATAATGCGCAGCCCAATATAATGGTCTTCAAGTCCCAAGTGAGTTTAATCCAAAGATTTGAGATAAATGAATCAATTTGAGCTGTGATTCAGATAGCTCTCCTCCAATAGGTTTGGTGCACTCCATCCTCTCTACAAATTAGACCACATGTGCATAGAGAGCCTCCTTGAGTCGCTCGGTCCTAGCTATGGATATAGGTCCAACTGGAATGACAAGTTCACCTCCATCATGCACACCATCTCCATGGTGGTCCTTACTCCTGCTCACAAGAAGTAGTGTAAGGGAGAGATGTGTTTGAGAGGTTACAAAAAAAGCGAGAGTTGTGTCAAATAAGAAAGAAAGAGAGAAGAAAAATGTAGAAAGAAGTAGAATAAGAGAAACATAAACTAAACCAAAAAAGAAGAAGAAGGAAAGAAAGATAAAGGAGATAAGAAGTGGAAGAAGAAGGTTTAGCCGAGTTTTAAGTAACCCTTTATCTATTTTCTTGTTTTTATAGAAGAAGAAAGTAGAGACACTAGGCTTTTATGTGCTGCAAATGAAGAGTAATAAGAAATTTATGTTTTTAGATTTTCATAAACTTTTAACTAGATCTTAGTTCTTCTAGTTAGATAAACTAAGAGTAGATTAAGTCTAAGCTTATTTTTGGATAATATAGCTTTATGGAAGTTCTATTTGTGTATGTTGATTGAACGAAAATATGTTTGTTTGAAAGGAACCAAGAACTTCGAAATCAAGAGCAAGAGGAAGAAAAAACTTGAGCTTAGATTTATATGTAAGTAGGTGGGTAGTATGTTTATAGTTTTTGTGATGATGGGTTGTATTATTTGATTTTGTGTTTATAAATGGTGAATGTGAGAAAAATGTTCTGTGAATTTAATATCATGTTTGCTTTGTAAGAATTCTGCTGCTTTGGTGTTAATGAAAACATAAAATTTAAGAAGCATGGAAATATGAATATGATATGAAATATGTAAGCATTGAAAATTTGCTTATTTGGGTAAGAAAGATACCATTCCGTTCCTTACGTGCACATTGACCTAAAGCTTTTTATCGGCTGCCCGCTTATGGCACATGAGCTTTGAAAATGGACTCATTCTATTCATGGTGTAAACTTCAGTTTCGTCATTCTATTTTATGGGATTCTCTCGAGCCATATTGTTGTGTATTTTGTTTTGATTTACTGAGCATGATTTATAATTGAATACTTATTTTTATATGGATTATATTACTGTAATTTAAATTAAGTGTTCTGTGAACTGGATTGGTGTATATTAGTATGCTTAGTTATGTGTGTGTGTGGCTCATCACCGATAGCTATAAAAGTATTAGCCATTAAGCTTCACAGCTCCCCTATCATTTTCTACTCCTTAGGTGCAAGAATCAGTAGATCAATAGTGAACCTTGCAAAAACTTCAGTTGACTCCAAGAATTTCTATCTTTTATAACTAAGTTAGTTCAGAAACTTTTGGTACTTTAAAAGTATATCAAGCATAAGCATTCATATTGTATTTTTTGATTATACTACTATTTTGACTCTTAATATGTAATTGAAGTTATGTAAAAACGTTACATTGATTGAGAAATGAAACTCTGTCTTGTTTGAGGAATGACCATAACAGGTGAAGAATTTCTCTTTTGTATATGTGCAGAATTTTCATCTTTGTTGGGTTGTAATTTGTGATTAGGAATGAAATGGTATGCCGTTGTAAGGTTTTTGGATAAATTCTTCTTAAGTAAATTGTTGGGTTATGAGCCTATTCTATTCGAAGTCTTATGTGTATGGATTGTGTTTGTTGGATTCGGGACTTTTTATATAGGTAGTAGTTTTTATAGATAGCAGAAAGGAAAAAGGGGATCAAAATATGTCCTGAAACTTCAATATATAAATTGTATTGATCTAGAATGAATTAGATAAAATTATCTGCATGAAAGTTGTAGCTCTTTCTCTTAGCTTTCTAACAACATAAAGTTTATAATTTTTGGACTTAGGGATTGAAAGTTATGAAGATTAGAAGTGGGTGTGCAAAAGTTGCACTGTTCATCGAATTGCATGATCGTGCAAATGCTGTTTTTGGCTTTAATGCCCGTGATTCTTTGTTGTCACGACCGTGACATTCTCATTTTTTTATTTGTGAATTTGTGTTTACTCCCATTCATGACTTATGTTTATTTTATTTATTTTTATTTTTACACTTATTTTCCAAAATTTCCCAATTTTGGCTCTTAGTCACCATGAAATAAAAACTGAGACCCGAGGCCAACAATGATTCTCCAAATGATGCAAAAAATAAGGTAATTTTGGATCCTCTGTTGGAGTAACTGCCAAAGATTGTATTTGACATGGTTCTTCATAATTAACCATGGAATTATGAAAGAGAAATCACAAAACGATGATGCAAAAAGATACAGATGAATTGAATCAAAAAACAAGAAATAAATTCAACCAAAAGTAAGAATCTTCAAGATATTCTTGAAGTTCAATGTCGCCGGCAAAAGCTAAAGATGCATTCAAATCTCATATCTAACTCTAATATCATATTAGAATTTTTAATATGGGTAGAGTGTAGAGCCCATTAATAAGAATTGGGCTTGGGTCAACCATTGGCAAAATGACTAGAATTAGTCATTTAGATAGTTGGGCCTTATCACTTATAAAGTCTTTAGCATTTTCATGTTTAGTCAATTTGAGACACTCTAACACTCCCCCTTAAGTGCAACTAGGATTGGACATCTAGTTATCACATGAAATAAATACAGTAGTAATTAGATTGGGCCACTGGAATTGGATATCTAGATAGACAATTGAGAAATTAATAATCTGAAACAAACTTACTTTGATACCATTTTACAACTAACGATTATAAAGTTTGTATAGAGAAGAAAAAAGTTTTTTGGAATATATCAACTTATATTATTAGAAGCTTAACTGCTTCTATTTATAGGATACACTTCATACTCTATTTTATAAGTGATCACAGGCCTTCTGACGAATTCTACAGCTAACAAACAAAATGATGAACTAATTAACAAAAAGCTGATTATAATTTACAAGTCTTGCTATTACTACTAGTCTCTTTGCAACTACTGCTACTCCTTTTACAAGAATGAGATACAAAGCATATCAAAAGTACAAGTCTAAGTTTCTATCAATAAGCATTTGATGATAGAAATCAATATGTGAACCTGGTGGATGTATTCATTTGTCTTTTTTAACATGAATAGTAACTAGGACATTCATTGTTACAAAACTAGTTTAGAAGAAACATTGGCTAGGCAATCAATGGGTCATGGACTTTCTAGAGCAACATTCACAAGCATTCTAAAACTTGTTAATACCAAAACCCATTATAGAATCCCAGTTTTGCCCACAATGGAAAAAGACACGAGTGAAAAAGCAACAAATAGACTATAACTATTCCTTACTCCAAAACGAAGTCAGAGAAAAATGTAAAGCAAAGAAAATAGTAGATAAGCTAGACGAATTACCTGGATGGATGGACAACCGAAGACAAAGTCGATTGTAAAGTAAGAAGACAATTTGCAAAGCTTCTGGAATGTGATTGGCAGAGGAAGAAGACGATTTTCTTGCCCAGAATGTTAGGAATACAAAGACAACTTCATCATTAGTTTTTAAATAAGATGAAAATGATGTTGTTTCTAGCGGAATAAATGACATTGTTTTCATTAAATACTGCAGAACTTTGGGCAACATTTGGCGACAATTATAGGAAAATGTCGCCAAGGGTGGATCATTAGCGACAATTTTTGAAAACCAACACCAAAGAAATGTATATGTGGCCAACAATTTAGAACAACCTTTGGTGATTATATATAATTCGTCGCCAATAGTTTTCCAGTTGCAACAATTTCAAAAAAGCGTCGCAAATGGCTAACCTTTTTGCCACGATTTTGGATCCTTTAGTGACTTTTTTATGAAATCATAACAAAAGGCTACGGCTTTAGAATTGACAGAGAATACATTGGAATATAATGAGAATTAAAAACTTCATGTTAAAACTATTTAAAAATTTTGTGACATTATATAAAATTATCAAATCATAAATTTTAAAAGAGAAAATTAAAAAGTATAAATCTATGGAATATTAACTAATTTTGAGTTTATAGTTTTATAAATTTTTAAAATGAGATTATTGTTAGATAAATTTATTTTTAGACTTAGAATTATTGTCACTAATATTAAATTTTATTTTTATGAATATGATGTTAGTCATAAAATAATCAACTAAAAGTTAATGAATTCATAATTATAGATAAGAGAGTTATTTGATTTTGAAGAATAATTTAAGCATTTGGCTATGATTTTGAAAAGCATTGCCAAGGGGCTTACTCTTTGATGACGATTTTACACCCTTTAGTGACCCTTTTCATAATCGTTGCCAAAGGCTTACTTTTATCTATGATTTTGAAAACATCCCTAAAAAAACATAACCAAACAGCTTCCTTATAGTAGTGTGTCCTATATGTTGTATCAATAATCCATTTGCTATTAGATATGATTCTTAATTTAGGACATTTGTGTATAATTAACTTGTTAATTTTTGACAAAATCACATTTTTGTGAGATTGATATTTTGCCTATTTGTTGAGTTCCCATCATAGACGGGAACTATGTTGTTTATTATGAATTACTACTATGGGATGTTTTACGACAAATGTGAACCCATATAAGAACAAATTCGGTAGTGATTAATATACATATCCATTGGAATTACATAAATAACAATCCTCTTAGCATCAGATAAGACAAAACAAAGGCAATACACAAACAAGAGATACTATAGAGCAAGACAAGGATGGTTAAAACTTCATATTTTGTTTCTTAATAAAATACACAATACATAGTAGATATCCATTAAGGTGAAATAGATTAAACGTGAGCACACAAAAATTAATTAAACACCCAGCATCTAAGAGAGGTTCCCAAAATATATATAAAAATTACAATGGTGATTAACATCAAGCTGCAAGCAACCCTAGAAGAGCAATGTGGTCACCTTCTCTGATGATGTTCTAGTGAGGAATGACATCCCAGGTAGCGTTGGAATCATTCTTTCCACTATCATTGTTACCTTTTCCTAGAAATCACTGATGTTGTCGCCATTGCTGCCACTATTGCTTCCTCCAATAGCTAACATCATTGCTCTATGATGCTGATGGTTGTCTTCTATATCACCGCTGTAATTTGTTGTCGTCGGATGGAGAAAATGTAGGAAATTGTCATCTCAATTTCTAAGGTTTCATAAGTTTATAGATATTGGGCTTGAATTCTAGATTAGGATTTACAGGTTAGATATAAACCATTTAAAAGGATCAATTAGATTTGTGAACTATTTATATTACATATGTATAACATGCTTAATCAAATTTATAAACAAGTTTTTAAATTCTTGTATATTATGCCTATTAATTTAATAATACTTATAAATAAGTTTCTAATTCGTAATTTAATTTGACTAATTTCATAATAATTAAAAAGTGGTTTTTAATTAAAAAATAAAATAATTATAGTTTGATAATCAGGTCAAGTCTGGTATTACTCAATTTATCATAACATATGTTTACCTAACAATAACATGATAATTGCTATTCATTTTTCTTATAAATGATGATTGAGAACATATGTGCTTTTTCAATTTTATAGATTATTGAAAACCAATTATTTGCAAAATATAAATGTGTATGACTTGACATTGACGTGTATGTATATTATTTCTCTTTGTAGAAACTTTGTGTTTCAATTATAACAACTCTATTAAAGAATATTGTTGTTGAATTCAATAATAGTGAGGCATTAAATGGTGATAATTATGAGAATTAGAACATGAAAAGCCAATATGTACTAGAAGAACAAGAGGGCTTCAAATCATTAAACATAACTATGAACATTCCTAAGGAAGGCAATACATCATAACATAAAAGGGACCGTGACGTTTATGAAATATAAAGGAAAAAGAACTCATTGGCTTGTATTATATTGTTGAGCAATATGGATAGTGATATCATACGTGAGTTTCACAAGTATAAAACTGTTAAGTACATGTGGTTGACTTTAGCTGTATGTTTTGGAGGCACCACATTAACCAAAGTGAGATCACTCACTATCAAGTTTGACACATATAAGAAATGATTAGATCACACAATATAGAAGCATTTGAGGTATATGTCAAACATGATAAGTAAGTTACATGATGTTGGACATGAATTATTAGATGAGCAATAAGTACAATTCATGATCCATTCATTACCTCAAAGTTATAAGAAAATGAAAATACATGTAACTCATAATGAGGGCATCAAGATAATGGAAGATGCTATGTGTCATCTTTTATTAGAAGAAGAACGTTTTGAAGCCCTTAAAATGTCTTTTAAGGTTTATGCAATTGGTTCTATCTCACATAGACCTATAAATTAGAAGTGGAAGCATTATGGTGGGACCTAATAGAAAAAGGGTAAGAGTAATACGCCTTATACTTAAGATTCAAAAAACACAAAGTGGAACTAGGATGGAAAAGGAAAATATCCTTTTGAAAAGTAACATATTAATAAAGTCAAGTGCTTTAATTATGACAATAAGGGTCACTTCGCTTATTATTATAGGGAGCCCAAAAAGGTACAATCTTATTGTACAGGCATTTGTTATGTGAATATCTTTGTCCTATTTTTCTAAATGAATCACATCCTTTTGTGGATTGAAAATTTGAAAGCAACCAAACATGTAGTAAAGGACAGAGATGCCTTTATGGAACTTCGAAAAATTTTGTATGGAACATGGTGGATTTATGTAAGAGATAACTTAAGGGTTGCTATATAAGAGATTGAAACTCATAAATTATACAGCATAATAGTCAATCCCTTATTTTACATGATTTATTGTATTCTCCAAAGATTTAACGAAATCTTAACTTAGAATTAGTTTTAGTCATTTTTAGTTTTGAATTAAATTTTCATAGTGGTGGTATGGATTTATATCTTGGACATTTTTGTTATGGTCATGAATTTATATTAGATGGTTTTATTGTTCTGGATGTTGTTTATTCAAATAGCAATATAAGTTATTCTTTGTTTAAATCATCTAGTAATTTCAATAATGTTGCAATTTTGGGGCACATTAAACTATGTCATATTGGTCAAAATTGAATAAGTTGATAAGCTAAAAGAAAGCCTTTTAAGTGATTTACATTTAGTATATTTTCATATTTGTGAACATTAACTAGTTAAAAAATTGCGAGAAAGTCTTTAGAAAGGGAACACGAGCTTCCTATGCATTATAATTGACTTATTTAAACATTTATGGTCTAACAAATGTTAAAGCAAGATGTTGGGTGGCTATTTACTTCATCACTTTTATAAATGACTATGATTGATGTGGTTATGTCTATTTGATTCTCACAAATCAAGAGCATTAAATAGTTTTATAAAGTATATGAGTTGAGTAGAGAATCAATTAGATAAGAAAATAAAAGCACTAATAATTAATTAAGGACAAGAATACTTATCTAATAAGTTCAAGATGTTGTGTTATGAAAAGAGAATAGAAAGTTAGTTAATTATTTATTTTACAAATCGTATAACAAAATGGCTTATGAAAAGATGTAATAAAACACTACTAGAGATGGTTAGGTCTATAATGGCATAAGAAAATATAGTAATCACCTATTATAGTGATGCTTTACTTACAACCACTTATATACTTAATCGAGTTCCCATAAAATCAATTATGAACACTCCATATAACTTATGGATAGGAAGAAAACCCAACATGGAACATTTAAAGACTATAGGGGTGTGCAACATACGTTCAGGATCTATCTTATAAATATAGAAAACTAGGCATAGGAGGAAATATAAGTATCTTTAAATTGATTAGGTGTTAAAACCACTGCTTCAAACTCTTTGACTTCTCTCTACTTTTTTGCTCCTGCTTTTTTTATTTGTTTTACTTTTATGCCCTTTTACCCCTTCCTACTATGTCAGGTTGGTTCCTGTAGGTGGTGTGGCTGGTAATTTCAAGTGGAATCAAGAGCAGTGGAGGCCTGCGCCTCTCCGGAAGGTCTTTTGGATATGGGAGACCCTTTACAGTTGTTAGAGCCTTTTCCACCTTTATCCCATGCAAAGCTCAAGGGTAAAGAGGTACGAAAATCTGATGGGTTGAAAAATATTAGAGATAATATCAAGCGTAAGTTACAGACTGTTGAAACTTGGAAAAATAAGATCAATGTCTAGCACAACAAGGGCAGATCAAAATACTAACCGAGTGTACTTCAAGATGGAAATTTCTCTCCTTCGATGGAGTTGTTACAAGCTAAAGTGAAAGCTTGGTTGAATGCCTTGGTTGGCTTTTTCTGGTCTAAAAGGATGGCTTTCCCAGTTGTTAATGTAGGGGCAATGGCAAGGTGAGTAAAAATGGTCCCGAAAAAGTAATGCTTAACAAAGACGGGTCGATGATATTCAAATTTCTGAGAACTCCAATCTATCTAAGATCATCGAATAAGGACCATGGCATATTGGGGACCAGCCCTTATTTTTACAATAATGGAAACCAACTATGGGTTTGAATAGAGGTTCAATCGATGTTATTCCTTTATGGGTACATTTTTATGGCTTACCGATAGAGTATTGGACAGTGGAGGGTTTGAGTCACCTGGCTAGTGCTTTGGGTAAGCTAATCTGTATGGACTCTCAAACTGCAGCAATGGAAAGAATTGGGTATGCAAAGATTTGCATAGAAATTCCAAAGAATGCTTCTTTACCAAAAACCTTGCCTATTCTTCGACTTGGAGAAATAGGTGATTTGGAAAGAAACAAAATATCTATTTCTTATCCATGGAAACCTGTATTTACTAGCAAGAAATGGGTAGCCATTGGTAAAATTCCAAAGTCTGGTTGGTATGATGATTTAGTGACAAAAGAGTTTATGTCTGAGGGGCAAATGAGAATGATAGAACAGGGTCAAAATTTGGAGGTGAATGGGAATGATACAAACTTGGTTGATTCACCAATTGTGATACAAGAATGAATTCTTACATGGGAGCAAGGAAAATGTAGGAGAAGTACTAAAGCCTGGAACAAATCTAGAGAAATTTAAGGAGTTAGGTAATGAAATGGATAAATCTTTTTCAGGGGAACTGGAGAAAGACAATAAAAATTGTGGGGAAGTGGTCTGTGTAAGTGGGAGAGTTAGTTCACGGGAGCCTTCACGTCTTCCTTTTACTATTAATAATAACCAGGCAGTAATGGGAGCTGGGAAACAAATTGGTTAAAGGGCAGAACAACAATATGGAGAGAAAAATAATATGGAGTTTGTGGATACTAAAGGTACAGAACCTAATACTACTCTTGAGAAGGAAACAAAATCAGACGTGGAAGTGGGTGATCCCAGTCAGTTTTCAGGAAGTGTTACTAAAAGGAGTGTTGGTAAGAAAAAAGGCAAGAAAGAAAGCAAAAAGGGGTTATATCCGCTGAGTGTCTTTTTTAGGGGATCTAATAGATGTCGATACTAGTATGGAACATGCAACACCCCATTACCCTAGGGTACGCATCGGGACGCCCGTAGGTCATTCCGACAGATATCCTAAGATAAGGGAGCGCTACGTACAATTACTATAGAACTCCACATGGCATCACATACATTTAAACAATAATA
>JAOTJB010000002.1:27625333-27645755 GCA_027123815.1 Erythroxylum minutifolium
ATATTTGTGGTTGTTGATAGGTTTAGTAAAATGGCACACTTTATTGCATGTCATAAAACTAATGATGCCACTTATATCGCTGATTTGTTCTTTAGGGATGTTGTGTGTTTGCATGGTGTTCCTAAGACCATTGTTTCAGACCATGATGTAAAGTTCTAGAGTCACTTTTGGCATGTTCTTTAGAGAAAGTTAGGAACTAAGCTTTTGTTATCTACTACTTGTCATCCTCAAATAGATGGCCAAACAGAATTGGTCAATACCACTTGGGAACAATGTTTCCCATTAGTTAAATTTGTATATAATAGGAACATTCATTCTATTACTGGTTATTCACCCTTTGCCATTACGTGAGTTATCTAGCAGGGATGGACAATACAAGGCCGAATTGGTGAAGAGCATTCATAAGAAAGCAAGGCAGTAAATAGAGAAGTGGAATGAAGCAAAAGTGCATAGGGCTAATCAAGGGCGCAAGTTGTTGAGGTTCCGCCTGGAGATTGGATTTGGGTGCATTTCAGGAAGGAGAGGTCTCCTAAGCAAAGGAAATCCAAGTTGGATCCTAGAGGCGATGGGCCATTCCAAGTGCCTGAGAGAATTAATGATAATGCCCATAGGATTGATTGGCCAGGTAAGTATCAAGTGTCTGCTACTTTTAATGTTGCTGATCTCTCTCCCTTTAATAATGTATGGTTTAATTCGAGGACGAATCCTTTTGAGGAGGGAGAGATGATACAATCATCCTTCACAATGGAGTTCCACACCTTACACATCAACCTGACAAGCTACACATGCCAAGTTGTTCAAGCCCAAATCACAAGTCAAGTACATGAGGAAGCGTTGGAAGAGGCTAGTACTTAGCCATTTTTGGGAAACAAGCTCAAGTCTTGATTGAGGCGCATTTTTTTATAATTTGAGCTTTTTATTTATTATCTCTTATTTCAGGCCCAAGGACCTGTTTATGGGTTGTTCTTTTAGTTAGTAGCATATGCTTTCATTAAAAGTCACATAACTTAGTTTTTGTTTAATAAGGCCCATACACCCCTCTCTGTGTGATTGGGTATTTTGAGACTTATTTAATTTTTATTAAGTTGTTTAATTTTTTTAGCCCATCCCTAGAAGTACTTGGATCATAATGTGTTCAATGGGCTAGATACTCCTAGATTTGTTAGGAATAGCCTAGTTTTCATTAAATGGGCTTGCAAACCCATTCCTATTAGGGTTAGGACTTGGTTAAGAGTATTTATACCTTATTATATCCTTGTAACCCTAGATTAGATGATTAATAAAATTTCATAATTGAATTCTTCAAGTGAGGTGTGAATGTCTTCATGGCTACTTCAAGAAATTGATTTGCATCAATAAGTAAGTACGTGCAACATAAATTGATTTCTGATTTCTTTGGGATTGGGTCTCAAACTTATGCTTTGGGGTTTGATCTAGCATGCTTAATTGAATAGAAAGATTGAGGTTTTGATTCAATATGATTAGGGGGTTTCAAGAACCTTATTTTCTTGGGGGTTTTGTATCACTAAGTGTTGGACTTGGAAGGACAACTCATTTGTTTTTCTATGGAAATGAAAGTGGATAAAAAACATTCGTCTATGCTTAATGATATAAGCATGAATGTGGATGTACAGCTCCTTTTAACATTCATGAAATAAATGAATGTAAGTAAATGGAGGGGTGCGTGTTTTGGAGCATTCCATTAACATTTTGTGGAGCCCTCTTTGCATTCTTTTGATTAAAGAATTAAGTGATTGAATAAATGGATGATAACATATATAGCTCATTTTGCATGCATGTCTTTTGGCATATGATGCTAAAATAAAAGTGCATGGTTTTTAAACTCTCTTCTCTCTCTCCCATTAATGTCCAAGTGTTGTATGGGAAACGCTGGAGGTCTTCTAGCATTTTTTGGCTAAAAAGAAACGTGAGTTGTATTACTAGTTTGAGCTCTCCCAACTAGCCGAAGAAAACTAATAAAAAACTCGTGATAGCTAACATCCAAGAGTTGGACTTGTAATGAGAAAATTCTTTTGGCTTGGATGCTAAATAATTGGAGTGTGTTTTTGGTCTCTCTAAGTTATCAATACCGTTGTCCATAGAAAAGGAAAACCCTCCATTTTGTTTTCTTCTCCTTTCCCATAAAAGGATCTTGATAATCAAGTTGTCCAAGAAGAACAAGTGGTAGATCAGATTGGTTGAGGACACAATAGCGAGGAGTTAAAGCTATAGCAAGGAGTCGGTAAAAATTCTAATCTTGTTCTTATTATATTTATTTTCCTCATACCGTATCATATATGGATTAAAAGCATGTTGATTTGGTGTTTACGCTTATGCTATATTGTGATTTAGGAAAGTTTTGGTAATCTATCGTTTAGCCAAACCAAGCATGTTTTTGTTTTCGATCCAATAGCTGGTATCAGAGACAGGTTTTAATTATGCATGATTCAGTTCCTATGTGTGGCATGTGTTGGCAATTATATTAAATTATGTATGATGCAATTTTTTGTGATAAAATTATATATTGTGTATGTTTTGGTTTGCTATTTTGGTTGTCCATAAAAAATCGATCTACCTGTAGGTTTTCATCAATTGGTTTGTAACAAAGAGGGTGGCCTATCATTGCCATGTTTCCTTTTTGTCTTAATTTTTTTTGTTTTCATTATTTTTGTACTGTACAAAATTCTGTAATTTTGAAAAAGGAGCAACTCATTTTTAGTGAACGAGCCAGGTCATGTGATCGAAGAGTTCAAAGTAGAAGATTTAAATCCAAAAAGATTTTTTGGGCATAAACTTGTAATTTTCTTTTAATTTTTTAGGATGTACAACCAAAAGTAGTTATTTAATTCATGAGATACATGGATGAATGGATGCAAATAATATGCGATATTATGTGATTGTATGCCATTTAGAAAAATTGCCAACCCTAGGCTTTTCCATGCATTCATTATGTTTGAGATATATAATGAAACAATATAGGATGGTTAATAAATTACATCTAGACAAGATGGGATTATGATGCAACTCACCAGGGCAAGGGAGACTTGAGGATGTCAATGGGTCCAATTACAAGGTCACGCTCCACTAAGCTCAAGGCATAATTTCAAATTTATGCACAAGCTTTTGTTTCACAAGAACTTCAAGAAGTTTTGTTTATCAAGCTTCGGGAAGAGATTAGGGAGATGCCTAAGTGTATGTGCATATTAGAGGTGTCAAACCAAAAGGGCTAACACTTAGCTAATTTTCACAAGCACAAGTCTAATCAATGAGTTTGGGCTTTTTTTATCTTGTAAAGGGCGTGCAGACTACTTTTGGACTTTGTCATGGGCTGATTTGTGTTAGGTGTGCATGTGCTTCATTAAAAATGTCACACCTCACTCCCGTTGGACCCTAACCCGATGTCAACAGTGATATCTGATTTACATGTGCAAAGATCACTGTTCACAAATGCATGAGCATGAGATGTGTTTTCCTAATTTCTCCAATTGATCTCACGTGTACCTGTTTCTATGGTTCAACCCGTTATATAGAAACGGGATGTTACAAAAAGGCTTTAGAATTTTGACTCCTTTTGTTACAAAAGGGCTTTGATACTATGTAGAAATAGAGAACCAAGAAGAAATGTAAAAATGCTCTCTATATTTCTGTATGTCTATAATGTGATGTACATCCGCCTATTTATACCTCTAGGTGTCTCTAACTAAAGTAATAAATCAACTCAATAATACAGACCATTAATGTATATGATTTTATGAGAAAACAAAGGATAATTATAGTGGATAGTTGACAGAATAAAGATTTCATGAATATATCTTAATAGTCATTATGCTCGACATGACTTTTTCTTCTTAATCTTCTATATATTAGGGAAGCGCCAAATCAATATCCATCACACTTGAAACTGTCATGTCCTCATAAAATGGTTTTAATGTATGTTTATTCACTTTAAAGATCTTTTCAATATCTAAACTCTTTATTTCCACTACACTATAAGAAAATACATTAATGATAAAAAAAAGAGCAAGCCATCTAGAACATATTGTAACTTACTTAGCATAAGCTTTAATTAAGAATTATATAATAACTTTCTTTCCTACCTCAAATTTCTTCCTTAAGATCATATTATCATGGAATAACTTGGTTTTATCTTTATAAATTCTTGACTTCTAATAAGCGCCCAACCTTAATTCCTCTAACTCTTACAATTACAAGTTCCTTGTCTCCCTAACTCTTACCAAATCCATGTTGCAATGTTGCAATGCCCAATAAGCTTTATGTTCAATCACCAATGACAAGCTTTACCAAAAAAATCTATAAGGACATATTCCTATTAGTGTTTTATAGGTTATACGCTAACCCAAATAGCATTGTCTAAATGCAAACTGCAATCCTCTCTCCCTGAATTTACCATCTTTTTCAAAGTAGATGTTACTTTTTTATTTAATACTTCTGCTTGTCCATTTGTTTACGGATGATATATAGTGGCTACTCGATGAGGCACTGTATAGTTTTTAAACAAAGTTGCCACTGCTCTATTGTAAAAGTGACTCCCTTAATCACTAATGATGGCTCGTGGAACCCCGAATGTATTGAAAATATTAGATTTTATAAAACCTACAGCAACTGCAGAATCATCAATCTTGGTGGATTTTTCTATCAATCACTTCGAAACATAGTCAACAGGCAAGATTATGTAAGAAAAACCACGAGATAAAGGAAAGTGGCCTATAAAATTAATGTCACATACATCAAATATGTTGGATCCTGCTTTTAAGATTTTTATATTTTTATTTTATTTTAATTATTTTATTAAATTATCATGCATGAAAAATAAATTAGAATTTATGAATTAGAAATTTTTGAAGTTTAATATGGTATATTATAAATTTTGTAAGGTGGTATGAATTAAAAGAAGGAGTTAGTAGGAATTTCATGGATAAGGAAGGGAAAAATTAGAAAATCAAAAGTTGTCTTAAGATAATAAGACAAAAGAAGAGAAGGAGTCGCGAGAGTGAAGGAAAAGAAAAGAAAAGAAGGGAGAGTCGTGGAATAACCTAGAAGGAGAGAAGAAGAAAGAAAGAAAGAAAAAGAGAAAGAAGAAGAAGGAAAAGCTTAGGTGAGTTCTTTGTCTAGTTTTTCTTGTTTTGATAGATTAAAGAAGTAGAAAAAGTAGGTTTTGTGTGAAGAAAATGAAGAAGGAAGTGGAGAAACTAGGTTTTATATGATGAAGAGGAAGATGAAGAAAGAAAGAAGAAGAATAAGAGGATGGTGTTTTCTTTAGATTTACATAGATCTTAGTTTTTCTAGTTGGATAGAATCAAGAATAAATCAAGCTAAAGTTACTTATGGATGGCATGTAGCTTCATGCATGTGTGTTGATGAAATGAAATATGTTTGTCTTAGGTAATCAAGAATACCGACAACAAGAGTAAGGAGAAGAGCAAGCTTGACTCTTGGTAGTATTCCATAAAAAGGTGGGGTAATATATTTATAATTTTGTGATGATGAGCTAATATTTATGTGTATGTATGATAAATATGCTTGTTTTATTCTCTGTGAATGTATATCAAGTTGCTTTGTAAGAATTTTGTTACTTTGTGTGGATGAAAAACAGAAAATTTAAGAAGCATGAAAGTATGAATATATTCGGAAATGTATGAGCATTGTAAAACCTGTTATGTGGGCAAGAGAGAAATCCATTTCGTTAGTCACGTGCACGATGACCGATAGCCTTCTCTCGGCTGCCCTCTTGTGGCCACGAGATCCTGAGAAATCGGACTCGTTTCGTTTCACAGTGTAAACTTCAGTTTCGCCGTTTCGTTCCACGGAACTCTCGAGCCATTATGTTGTGCATTGCATTCTCTGATATGTTGAGTTATGATGTTGTTTGTATATTCATATATGTTTATGTGTGGTTCATTATCATTGGCTATAAACATATTAGCCATTGAGCTTTTAGGTCACCCCATCAATTTTTACTCCTCAGGTGAAGAATCAGCAGAACATAATTGAGCCTTGCAAAGTTTGGCAATTACCAAGAAATTTCAGACTTTTGTAGCTAACTAGTGAGGTCCTAGAAGCATATCTACATAAGCATTTCTGTATGTATTTTGTAACAATGAAACTGTTATGGTATTTGAATATGAAATTTGAAGTTGTGTATCAACTCTGTTTGCTGAAAGTTGACAGTGAAAGAATCAGAAAAATGTTTCTGATATATGTATGTATAAATATATCTGCAGATTTCTTTTCCTTCTGTTGAGTTGGTTCTGTGTTGAATGCTAGGAGAACTTGGATGGACTTGTTTGCAGTGAATTATTTATCAAAGGAGTTTTGGTATGTATGGAATTGAATGTTGGTTCGGGTCTTTGGAATATGCAGTGCAGATGTTTGTAAACAGATGATGAAAACAGAGAATGGGATAAAACAGTGATCTGAAACTTTAAGGATTAAACTGCAATGATATAGGCAGAATTAGGCTAAGTAGTCTTCATAAAAGTTGTAGATAAATCTTGTAGCTTTCCAATGGTATCAAGATCAAAATTTTTGGACTTCAGGTGTAAAAGTTATGGCCTTTATAAGATAGCAGAAATTGTATAGGAGTACCAATTTTTAGCAGAAATGGAAATTTTCACTGAAACGATTAATCTGTATCGATACAGGCTGAATTAGACAAAATTGTCTTCGTTGTAGATCTTTTTGTTAGTTTTCCAACGATATATAGTTTGTAATTTGTGGACTTTTGTATTGAAAGTTATGGTGTTTAGAAGTAAGGTTGTATAATTAGGCAGTCGCGATCGTAACACAGTATAATCGCGACAGACCTAAAATTTCGGAAAGTCGCGATCGCGACCGTCCTGAAATTTTTCACGGAATCGCGATCGTGACGAAGCACGATCGCGATGGTCCCAAAAATGTCTAAATTCGTGATCGTAACACGGTACGATCGCGACTCTCCTGGGATTTTCTTCCTCTCACGGGGGTGAGAAATAAAAAGTCACGCACGTGACTCTTGTCACTGGCTGCCCTTTTGAATTGAGTTGTTTTATTACTAAATCAAATTAGAATTAACACCCGAATCTTTTATTCTTTGTTCATTTTTGCTATGGAAAATTTTTTATTAAATTGTTGGATATTATTTTTACTTTTCTCATAAATTTTATTTATTTAATATAATTATTATCTATTTCTTTTATTATGATATTATCCATTAAATGTGTATTTATTAATAATTAATTGTTTATGTTAAATCATTTTTTGTATAATTTAATTTTATGTCTAAAATCATTCTATAATTTTTTAATTACTATTTGTTTATATTAGAAAAGTCCCACCACAAAATTTTCCTTGTCTGGATTGTAAATAAATTTAAATGTTATATTTTCTTTTGTTGCAATGTTCCCAAATATAATTATTATTATTTCAATTAAATGGCCATAAAATCCATATGAAGATCCGGGGCCAACAAAAAGAGGATGGCCGTTTTTTCTATAATGCTTGTAAGGAGAAAATTCTTTGTTTTTTTACTTTAGTACTGTTGCTGGTGATACTAGCTTCATGTTATGAATTGAAATTCCTTTTCTTGAATTTCTTCTCTTTGCTTTTTCCTCCTTGGTTGATTTGCAACTCAACCTACAATACTCCTTCTACAAAATCTTCAGCCCTTATTAAGCTTCTTTGTTTCAGAGCCTACAAAACATTTACTAATTCTATCAAAGTAAATTTTTACAGATCTTTAGTACTTTCCAAGGAAGAAATAGTAGCTTAAAATTTTTAGGAATAGTTACAAGTATTTTTTGAATAATTCTAGAGTTAAAAAATTCAGAGCTAGGTAACCTTATTTTGTTGACAATGCTGAGAAACTTGTTTGCATACTCCTTGATTGTCTCGGACCCCTTCATTTTCTACATTTCAAATTCTCTAACCTAATTCAACACTTGCATTCCTTTGATCCTGTCATTTCCTTCATATTCTCTTCCAAGGAAATTCCAAATTTGAAATGTTGATTTCAGGTTCATAACTCTAGTAAAAATTTCTAGTGAGACAGTAGCAAACAAAGAAGCTCTCACCTTCGACTTTCTTACTTTCTTCTCCTTGTGATTTTTAATATATGCCATTGTTAGATTTGTCGGCAATGGAGGAACCTCATAGTCCTCTTCTATAACTTCCCAAATGTCATTTGCCTCTAGATGTGCCTCTATTTTGGAAGCTCAGATATGAAAATTTTCACCATTAAACACAGGTGGTGTAGGTGTTGTGAATGGTGTTTCAAAATCCATATATGTAATGAAGCAAGGTGTTTAAGTGTTTAGGATTTTATGGTAAGTTTCACTCATCTTACTCATAAGTTCCTTTAAGAGGGAAGCTCTGATACCACTCTGATAATTCTTTAAAACATAAAATAATTTAGAACTGTAAGTTTTAGAAGTAGAAGGCTAATTGTTCCATTGACTGATGCAGTGCTTAAATACATAAATTTGTAACAGAAAATGAGAAATAAAAGCAATAAACTAGCTAAACTTTAGCCACTAACAATAACAACTACTAAATCAAAACGACTCATAAAATAATGGTCTTCAAATCTGGACACATTCAATAGTATCTTTGACATGTTCAATCCTAATTCAAATAGCTTCCAAGGCACGATCTTCACAAAGGGTATGCAATTGCAGCAATCCCTTTTTTTAAAAAAATCTTAACTCACTACTCAATATAGTACTTACATGACTTTCTATGTTATTATTGTTGGAAAAAAATCTCCTTTCAAACACTATGATCCTGATTACGTCACAAATATAACAAATGGGAAAGATCAGCAGGTATGACATTGGCCCTTGATGATGTTTAAGGCATTAAGTTCCATCTTTTTTTAAGCTTTTTTCTTTTACCATGTATTGGTTTTGCATAGACTCTTTTGCACCATATAATTATGAATATCACCTTTTGGAAGTACTTTTGGATATATTTTCATATTTATCAATAGGTTAAAGGTACATTTTAGTCTTTTTATTGAAAAATAAACTAAATTTTAACATCTATTAGTATTTACATTGTATTATTTTTCAACCTATGTGATTTAACCCTCGATTTGATAAATCTCTAAATTTTGGTTAGTCCTAAATTTTGGTTAGTCTTACATGACTCTTTCTTTAAATTAGAGACTCATTGCATACGTATAGCAAGTTTAAATAGAGCCTAAAGGAATTTAGTTTTCAGACCCTAAATCCCCAAAACTTATTTGCTTCTTCATTCTATGCAAAGTTTCATAATTAATAATAAAGTGAATTATTGAATAAATTGAAACAATGAGGTACAGAGGCAATCCCCAATAACCTTTAGAATGTAATTCAAAAGTCAGGACAATTCAACTACCCAATTTCACATTTCAGTAGCACATCGTTGTAGCTAAACAATAACCATCCTTGAGTTGCGACAAAGCTAGTGATCAGAAACTTACACAACAATAACATTTAAGCTCCCCAAAGACCAAAAAAGCATTTGTTAAATAACAAAATTAATAGCCACCACTGACGAGGAAGGTGAGCTCATCAGGATGTCCACTCCCGAATTATAGGGCACTATAAACACTATGAACACTTGCCACAAGACGACTCTAGTCACCTTATCCTTGCATAATGTTTTACTTTAAACCCACGAGTGGACTATCCAAGCCAGCTTACAGAAGCAGATAAATCCTAAATCCCCAAAAGCTTGTTGGCAATTGACGAGTAGAGAATGAATAAACAAATATGTTTTTGGAGATGGTATTGACTTTTACAAACCTCTTGATTGTTAATACATGATAAATAGATTATGTTTTAAGATGATTTTTGGGAAACACTATGCTTGGGATTTGATGTTATTCATAGGATTTGCTACTTAAAATAACTTACATTTTATTATAGGTCTTGTTTTAGTACCTCAATGAAGATGGAGTAAAATTAGAAAGATATGAGTCTATTTAGAGTAAATTTGGCAAATTTTAAGTTGAGGACTCCTAATACAATATTAATATAATACCGTGTTGCTCTCCATGTTCAATCGTGCTACATTATATTTTCAAAAGAATTATCTACCTAACTAATTTGATACTAATATACCTTGTATTTTGACTATTTCCAATAGGGGTGCCTTATGTTTTCTAATGTTTGTAACACCTTATTGTGTTCTAATCATGTTCAATAATATATGAAAATAGAAGCTCATGTCCTTAATCATGTTGGCAGTGATCTATTATGGAAAAATTTTAGAATGGTTTCCTAAGTAACACAGTAGTCCAACAAGGTACCATGTTTAGGCTATGTTAAGACAAAGACGATTGAAAATAAAGGGAAAGAGCTTTTAGACTAGTCAAGAAACACTAAAAATCAATTAGAAGCTTAGAAAAGTTTTTGGGATTAAGAAGAAAACAATTTTGGAACAAATAAAAAAGATTCACTAAGATTCATGCCATGAGAACTCAAACTTCTTTTTTATGTTCTTTCTTGTTGAATGAGGATTTTCTTTGTTTTAACATGAACTAATTAGGATATAGATCTAGGTAGAATGAAACTTAGAATTTATAGTTTAAATTGATTTCTTTGGTTTAATGAAAGGTTCTAATTTCTTTGGAATTGTTTATACTTATTAATTAAGTTGAATAGAAGTAACGAACGTAGAAGATTTAACATCAAATTTATATATTGGATTGAAGTAGTAAATGTAAAAGATCTTATATATAAATTAGGTCCCAACATGAATAATAAGGTTTGAATGGATTAGTTAAGATAGAACTACATGATCCATTTGAGTTATATTAAAATCTGTCATGGGAATTTAAAGAACGATTTAATACATTCTTGAAGAGTTTTGATTTGAGAGACTTTTGGTCAAAATGCTTAAGAATAAGGATTTTATATGTTGATCAGTACAATTGTAACTATGGAATTTTTGTTAGTTTATTATAGTTAATCATTGAACTAAGATAAATTCAAGTATAGTAAAAGTCTAAGGAATTCTTATGTAGATCTTATTTATCAATTAATTTCTTACTCTTGATTATTGATACGTTTAGTGATTCCAAACTGTTATTTCAGTATTTAATTATTTCTTTCACTCATTATTCATTTGATTAGATAATACGAAGATAGTTAGTATTAGTAATTTCAATTTTACAAGATTGACACTTGATTAACTAAGCTATATTATAGGAAATAATAAGTGCACTTGCTTAGGTAATTTCTTTAGTATCATGCTTTCTATTTTGTTTTATATTCTTATTTTTTATCATCTACTTTCGATCTTCTACATTTTAATACTTCGGATTAAAACATAGTTGTATACAACAATATCTTATAAAGTTAATTTACTATGAAATATAGTGGCGCAATTTCTATATCATTAAGTCAAAGATTCATTGATTAAATGACACAATTGTTGCTGACCTTTAACCTACATTTTAGAACTCCATTTCAACTACGGGTCTTTTTAACATCTTTATAATTTGTAAAAAGACTCAAAATATACACTCGTATAAAAGAAAATTACTATTAATTCCTACTCCAGAGTAGTCCACATTAAGGCAAATAGGTTTCTGATATTATTAATACGTCTAAATATACTCAAGCTACTTTAACTGCGATGCTTTCCTAAGAATCCTTGAGATCTTCTGATAAAACATAGTTAATTTAACGAATTCTCGAATAAGACTAATTGTGAGTTGGTTAACCATAATTAAGCTCACCTTTTGGAAATGTATCGATCACTGAACAAGATTTTATCGAATGCCTCCAGTATATACAATAACGACTAAAGCTAGTAAGGAGTTGAATGTAGGTTCGGCATTTTCTAATGCTCGGGAGTGTCTATAGACTACTGAAATTAAGTTGAAAAGCTATGAGATGTCAGTGTACTTTGCTCTTGAAAATATGACTTTTCACCCAACTGATGTCCTTTGTGCTTATTTTCCAATCGTACTTTTAAAATGTTCATTTGTTTGTTCTTAATTTTTATATATAAGGGACAAATTATTAACCCTCTAATCCCTAATTAAGGTTGTTCCTTCCCAAAATTTAAAAGGAAAGCTTCAGAGATGTTTAGGAATTAATAATTTCTTAAGATCCAAAGGCATCTCTTACCAACTATACTTGTCCAAGTAAAGTAAGGAACTAATTTTAATTTACAGAATTCCAAAATAAGCCTAATCTTCAACTAATTTTATGTACGGATGCATCAAATTTCCAATTAGGTAGTCATCAGTGGTTGTGTCATATGGCTTTTCTAAGGTGGCAACCACCAATTTCTCCACGGTTCAGAGCAAAATTAATTGGCTTTGGTTGTATCCGGGTATTATTCCCAGGCACAAATATATTTTTGTCTAAATAATTCAAGATGATCAGAATGAGCTAAATTGAATATACAAGATAGATTTACGTGGTTTGACAATTTTGCCTAGTCCACGGGTAAAGGCAAGAGAAGTAATTTACTAACAAAAAAAGAGAGTATGAATAAATTGGTGTTTAACTCTTAATCCAAATTATCCGAAGTACACCTCTTTAAGTGTTTACATAATCGCATAAAAAAAATGAGAAGACCTCTGTCTAAAACTTCATCTACTCCGTATATTTATAGGCACATGGAGTAAAGAAAGTCATAGACAAATCCCAAAATATTTGCATGAAAATTTTGGTCACTTCATGCGTGCATTTTGTGTATAAGGACGGTGTCCTAAAGATGTCAACAATGCGGTGCTATTGATTCTTTCTCATTCACTTGCCAACTTATTTTTCAACTTGTAGACATTTTTTTCAACAGGCTGTGTGTTGCGTAGCCTCTTTTGATGCGCTATTCAGCCGCCATTTTCAGTCGCAATGCCCAAAAAATCACCTTTAGTGTCAAACACTAACGTATATCCCCTGCGATATTGTTGTTTTCCAATATATAACCTCCTTCAAGGTATGTCTATGTTTAATAACTCCTTTGGTTTGACAATTCGTAAAGCATCTTTGCTTCCAAATAATTTTATGTCTATCCAATTTAACCTTTAAGCATGTATGTACAGGAATGATAAGAGTTACGTCCAAAGATTATCTGCAATACTGTATTCATTGAGGCAGTGAAAATGGTTGAAACCTGGGAAGTGAGTACAACTGGATCAGCCATAGCTGTAGTGAAAATTCAAAGCAAGAAACCCTCGCTCCCGTTCTCAGTCTCTCTCTCTCTCTTCTCTCGCATTTACACCTCTCCCTCCCCACCATAAATGCTATTGCACCCTCTCAATACGCTCTGCAATAACTCCTTTGCTGCCACATACTCTCCACCTGTTCCCTTTCTTCTTCTTTTTCTCATCTTCTTCAATTTCCATCTTTCTCTTTCTGTCTCTTTCTTCTGTTTTCTTTTTTACATGGTCATCCTTTACCCTCTCTCTCCCCCCCAGTGCCCTATTCTTTCTCTTCTTCTTTATTTGTGCTGTTAACAAACCCTTTGTGATGTTTATGTCACCAACTAAACAAACTGGAGAGCAGACCCCTCAAACTCGTATCTTTCTAGTTCCTCGTAAATCTTAGAAGCTAATCAACACTTGTTTTATTCGACTATCCCAAGAACTTGAGAGGGGTTTCGCCTTAAAGCTTTTGTGCTGGTAAGATATCACACTGACTTAAATAATCTTTTTCAGCATCGAATATCTGTACATGGTCCTACAAGTCCGCCATTGACGTCTATCTGGAAATATCCAAGATCCTACATTTATCTATTTCATAATTTTTTTTTCAACTCCTAGATTTATGATTTTAGCGTTAATGTCTCTTGCAGATAGGGTGGGAGAGAGGGAGAGAAAAATAGAAGGGTATGACATGAGATTCAGCGAGATCTTAGTGGGCGTTTCATTCTTGGGAGTTGGGTGTTGAAGTTGTTGGCGGTGTCAAAGGGGTTCACTCAATGTCAACTCTTGACGCTATAATTTCTAATTGTAGTCTTTTGGCACGTAACACTAGAAAGGCTTTAGACTTTTTCTTGGTAAACCAAAATCCAAAGTTATTTGCGCGCTTTTACTACTTGTATTAATGTTATTAGCTTGCTCAGACAACTTCAAAAGAAGCTCTTAAGCTAACCCCACAAATACTAACCTTAACCATTACATATTAAACAACAACCAGACAAGAGCAAAAAAAGAGAGAGATGTCTGTTGCTTAGGGTTTGTGTGGAACCGACCTTCCGTTTACGATGGAGTTTGAGGGAGAAGAGAAATAACATGATTCCTCTCATCATCACAGCGAGTAAATCAAGGTGCAGTCTTTCTTGTTCAATTTCTCTCTCTATTTTTTCCTTTCTCCCACATAGAATTGTTACTCTACTTCTTTAATCTTCTGGTTATCCTCGAGCAAGTCTGTGGGTATATTATTCCATGGATTCTTTTTCTGTCTCTTTTGGATCTAGCTTTCTTTGTAGTGGTGAGACGATTCTAGTTTAGCTATTTTGGTATTTGATCATCATCACCTCGATGAGCCATCGTTTCACCGAATGAAATATGCTTCTCGGACCACCTATGTACTTAAGCTTGGAAGACTAGGATTGTCAAGAAACATTCTTCGTGTATGAACGAAGAAGAGATTTTGTGTGTACGTCTGTTAAATCCAGAGAGACAGAGAAGGCTTGCTTGTGTTTCAGGTCTGTATATATGTTCTTACAAGAGCTGCTTGTGGAATACAAATCACATGCCTTAAAAGGTTCAGATATCTAATTAATATATTTTCAAGGAAAAGGGTTGGTTTGGTTTTTCTTGTTAGTCTTCTCTTAGTGTAAGTAAATCCTTACCAACTAAAGTTCTTGAGCATTTATTAACATGCCATATATCTGCAGTGGCTTATTCTTTTCCTTCCATTTTCTGTAGCGAGTACAGATTGAAGGGCATAGCTTCAAGATTTCTGTAGCTTAAGATTTACCAACATGTTCCAACCAAACATGTTTGAGAGCCACCATATGTTTGATATGACACCAAGAATTTCCGAAAGTGATTTGGGGAAGCTGAAGGATGATGATTATGAGACTAAATCAGGCACCGAAACAAATGACCATCTCTCCGGTGATGAAGATCCCAACCAACGCCCAAAAAGGAAGCGTTACCATCGGCATACACAACGTCAAATCCAAGAGATGGAAGCGTAAGCAATTGCAGTTTATAAAGTCTTCTTAACTTTATATATTGGATGGAAATGGAGGTGTAGCAAGACTTTAATAACCGTGTCATGCCAATGACTGAGCTCTTGGTATTTTTGACGTTTCCAGTTTTTTCAAGGAGTGCCCTCATCCTGATGACAAGCAAAGAAAGGAGCTCGGTCGCGAGTTAGGATTAGAGCCTTTGCAAATCAAGTTTTGGTTTCAGAACAAGCGCACCCAAATGAAGGTTGTGGGATCTATGATCTAGTTTCCCCTTCAATTTGATTCCTACCTTATTATGAATTAGTAAAAGCTTGGTGAGACGAGAAGAACCCTTCCTTCCCTGTGTTTTTAATATATCTAACTTAAAAAGACATTGATTTAAAATTTAAGGCTATTAATTGGTGTTTTAAATTCATTATTGCGCCTGCTTGAGTTGGGCAGAATCACTACTAAAGGCTATTAGCTGGGGCATACGATTTGTGCAAATACAATTGGTGATTGTATTGGCAATCACTGGTTATTTCTTTGCCATTCGCCACTTAATATACGTTAATATGATTTTTTCCGACCTAATTAGTTACAGAATTTCCTTTTTCCTTTGGTTCCCCTTTCTTTTTGTTTTCAATTCATATTTTACGCAAGAAATATGACGCACTACACTAATATTTAGAACTTTATTTCCAACTATGAAATTAGCTTCCATTGCTAATCATTGTAACTGTTGCAGGCTCAACATGAACGTCATGAGAACTCAATTCTCAAGGCAGAAAATGAAAAACTTCGTGCAGAAAGCAGTAGGTACAAAGAGGCCTTAAGTAATGCCTCATGCCCCAATTGTGGTGGCCCAGCTGCTCTTGGTGAGATGTCCTTTGACGAGCAGCATTTGCGAATCGAGAATGCTCGTTTAAGAGAAGAGGTAACTAGTGGAACACTGGAAGTAATATAATGTTCAATTATTGTTGAAATATAAAGGGGTTTTACTTGTTAACATTACAGATTGATAGAATATCTGCAATCGCTGCCAAGTACGTCGGCAAGCCCTTGGCTTCTTTTTCCCAGTTTGCTCCAAATTTACCTCCTAGGTCTCTTGATCGGGGACTTGGAAGTTTCGGAACGCAATCAAGCTTTGTTGGCGACATGTATGGTGCTACAGATCTTCTTAGGTCGGTTACTAGCCCCACGGAGGCGGAAAAGCCAATCATAGTTGAACTTGCTGTTGCAGCGATGGAGGAACTCATGAGAATGGCTCAGACTGAGGAACCATTGTGGGTTCCTGGTGAAAATGGCAATGAGATGCTGAATGAAGAGGAATATCTGAGAACTTTCCCTAGGGGAATTGGGCCAAAACCATTGGGATCAAGGTCTGAAGCTTCAAGAGAAACTGCTGTTGTTATCATGAACCATGCTAGCCTTGTTGAGATTCTCATGGATGTGGTACGTTTTCGTCATCATGGATTGGAAATTGGA
The DNA here is from genome assembly GCA_027123815.1 of Erythroxylum minutifolium. Taxonomy (NCBI): domain Eukaryota; kingdom Viridiplantae; phylum Streptophyta; class Magnoliopsida; order Malpighiales; family Erythroxylaceae; genus Erythroxylum; species Erythroxylum minutifolium. The sequence continues at coordinate 27,641,939 of JAOTJB010000002.1, forward strand.
ATCAATACAGAAGAATAAAGAGATATTTAGATGAATAACTAAGTTCTGCTTTATGCAATATTGTTTTCCAGAGTCAATGGTCCACTGTGTTTTCTGGTATAGTATCTCGGGCAATGACCCTGGATGTTCTGTCAACAGGAGTGGCTGGGAACTATAATGGAGCCTTGCAAGTGGTAGTCAATATGTTGAACTTCTTCAGTACACTAATATGGTTCGTTTGTATTTTGATCATTGCATTATTAACTTGAAAAGAAAAAAATTTTCAGATGTCAGCAGAATTCCAAGTACCTTCGCCACTCGTCGCAACTCGAGAAACTTACTTTGTGAGATATTGTAAGCTCCATGCTGATGGGACTTGGGCAGTGGTTGATGTTTCCTTGGATAATTTACGCCCTAGCCCTATATCCAAGAATAGAAGGCGACCATCAGGTTGCTTAATAGCAGAATTACCAAATGGTTACTCCAAGGTAGTAATTCCAACTCCTTATTATTATTATTATTCTAGAAAATTGAATTCTATCTAATAATAAACCGTGATGTATGGTTGTGCAGGTGACCTGGGTTGAGCACATTGAAGTGGACGATAGATCGGTTCATCATTTATATAAAAATTTGGTCGACTCTGGTCTTGCTTTCGGAGCAAAACGTTGGATGGCTACCTTAGATCGACAATGCGAACGTCTTGCAAGTTCAATGGCAATTAATATTCCAGTGGGAGATCTTTGTGGTACTTATAGTCGTTCCTCAAATCCACTTTATAAATATTAAGTGTAGTGAATAAACACAATTACATCTTCATTGGCAGTCATAACAACTCCAGAAGGAAGGAAGAGTATGTTGAAGCTGGCTGAAAGAATGGCAATGAGCTTTTGCACAGGCGTTAGTGCTTCTACTGCACACGCATGGACAACATTATCAGCAACAGGCTCTGATGATGTAAGAGTCATGACCAGGAAGAGTATGGATGACCCAGGCAGGCCTCCCGGCATCGTTCTCAGCGCTGCAACTTCTTTTTGGATTCCGGTTCCACCTAAGAGAGTGTTTGATTTCCTCAGAGATGAGAGCCAACGAAGTGAGGTAATCAAAGCCTAGCAATTATAGCAATTTCAGTTTGTTGTTGTCGAAATAAAATTGGAAGAAAAATATAAAGAAATTAAAGTTTTGGTGAATTCACAAATTTTCACCCAGAAGCAAGGATAATCGTATAGTGACAAATGTTTCTTTACTAAATATTATTACAGTGGGATATCCTTTCAAATGGTGGGGAAGTTCAAGAAATGTCTCACATAGCTAATGGACGGGATCCTGGAAACTGTGTGTCTTTGCTCCGTGTAGATGTAAGTTGAATGAAATTGTGTTACAGTTTGTCTTTTGCATAATTAAACTTGCAGTCTGATATTTGCATGCAACTGCCAAATGTAGAGTACAAACTCAAGCCAGAGCAACATGTTGATACTCCAAGAGAGCTCCACAGATTCTACAGGCTCATATGTAATATATGCGCCAGTGGACATTGCAGCAATGAACATTGTACTGAGTGGTGGAGACCCAGACTATGTTGCGCTACTTCCATCAGGTTTTGCCATACTTCCTGATGGGCCTGAAACGAGCTCTGGTGGAGGAATTAGCGCAGTTGGATCTGGTGGCGCATTAATCACTGTTGCTTTTCAGATCTTAGTTGACTCAGTTCCAACTGCTAAACTCTCCCTTGGATCAGTAGCAACTGTAAACAGCCTAATTAAGTGCACAGTTGAAAGGATCAAGGCCTCAGTTATGGGCGAGAATGCTTAACCCTGACTGAATTTTCGTAAGTTCACCCTTCTCCTCTCATTTACATTTTTTTTTCTTGCTTGATTTCTTTTTAATTCAGAGAGCAATTTATTAGTGTTCTTTTTTATCCTTCACTCTAAGTTTGAGATAGTATCTAACTCGGTAATATCTAAATAGGGATGATATGTCTTATCATTTTGGAATCTCCTTCTCTAATTTGGGACAGAACATACTTCCAGTCGATTTTGGAAGCTAGCCCACCTTAAGTTAGAGAAAAGCATGACATGTCATATTATCTTGTAAGAAAATTGTCTAAAACGTGTTCACATTAATTTGCATTGTAACATTATTTTCAAACCAAACGTCCAAATCGTTTCTACAGGTGCATTATCAGAGTTGTACTATGTCTATATGGTGGCAATTAGCAAAGCCAATTGCTGGCTGTCGTTGTATTGATTGCAATTAACCGAAATGCACAAAAATCATAGTCTCATGCATTAAGTTTGCTTAGCGTCAAATATTTGTTGATTAATAATAGTACCTAAAGGACATGACTAAAAACCCTAATGCTTACGAGGAATTTTAGTTTCATGAAATCGTAACATATAAAAGCCTCAATTTCGACCTTCATAAGATTACGGGATCAATAAACCAACCAATGTCTTTATTCTCTTTTCATTATGTCATTTTGGTATCAGTTTTCTAACCCTATGCAATCAGCAGCTAGAACAAGGGAAGGGGAACTGATCAAGACAATGAAAAACAAACGATATATGGAGTAAAGCTTACAAGGGGTATGATGTTTGCAGTTTGCTTCAAATACTTTAAAAAAACGAAAAAAAAACAAAGAGTAGAAGTCAAGAACGCACCTTCGATGATCCTCGCCTTTGTGGTGTACGTCAAGGCACAGAATTGAAGTAAGAGGGAGACACGCAAGGGTTTGAGGTTAGGGTATTGACTTCCTTTGCCTAACAAACCGTTTAAGTTGTCTCTTACGGTGAGGTTAATTAGTGAGTGGGGCTTGTTAGTTAGGAATAGTCAGTGTTGGAATGATCAATGCTTTGTCCTTCTCTGCCCCCTCTCTTATCTGTTTGACCTACCGTTGATGTTATTTGTGGTTTCGTCTTTCCTTTTCAGAAATCATACACCTCGTGTTAAACGGTTTTCATGGTTTCTCCAAATTAAAGACATAGAGAAATTAAATTTAAGCTTTAAAATAAATGATTTGATTGCATAAAAGTTGAACATGTTATAGAAGAAAAGGTAATATTAAGGAAAAGGACAAATAATTTTTATTTCAGTAATTTTATTTTATTTAAACTTTATTTTTTACTACTTTAATATACAAATTTTCATTTTATATCAAATAAAATTAATCTGATTTTAATTTTATATTAGAGATCATGATTAATTGAATTGACCTGACATATCATTTGTGCTATTTTTTAATTTTAATATAAAAATTAAAATACATAATTGATGTAACGTCACACTATAATTTGAGGAAGACTTTTGAGTTTCGAGAAAAAAAAAGAAAAAGAAAGGATCATCTCACATAACATTTAATTTTGAAAGCTTCCACATTTAGCAATCCACCCAGCCTAATTAATCAAAAACATATGATTATCGATTCAGAACATCACCATTATCTTGTTTGTTTATATTTTTATTTTTATTTAATTCACTATTAACTAAGTATTTATTATATTAATTATTAATAATTAATTAATATGATAAATACTTAGTTAATAGTGAATTAAATGATAAGAAATTAATTATTAATTATTTAATTAAAATTTTGTAATTAAATTAAATTAATTTAATAATTATTAACAAATATAATTAAATTAAAAATATCTTCAAAATATATAAATTTCAAATAAAAATTTATTTAATGTTTAAAATAAAATTTAATTAATAAATTATTTATTTTAAAATAGAATATTTTTATTAAAAATTAATTAATTAATATTATATAAGATATTTAATTTAATTTAATTAATTATATTAATTTATGTTTAATCATTATTTATTAGGCAATTATCAT
>JAOTJB010000002.1:27655888-27678937 GCA_027123815.1 Erythroxylum minutifolium
TTATTCTAAATAACACTTCCATTAGTTACTATTACTGATTATTTATTATTACTAAGTAGTTATTATTACTAATTAATAAAAATTACTGATTAATAAAAGATTTTGAAAAAAAGGGAGGGGGAGGGTTCATTTTATGATAAAGTGAATTTGATAAGTTTAAGTTTAATAAACGACGTTTTATAGTTATAGGCAAATGGGTCAAAACTCATCTTTCTTGAAAAATGAAAGAAAAGCCCCTGCATTAGAAGAGAAGTTAGAAAGTACTCACTATTAAAATAAAGAAAAGGAGGGCTGAAATTTACACGTTGATTCTTTTTTCACAATTTTATTTTTGTTGAACCGTATGTATCAAAAGGTACATGGATGGTTCCTAGGGGATAGAATTTTATCTTAATCAACCGAATTGATCAAGAAAGATTACTTTTTTTAGGTCAAGATATTGATAGTGAGATCTTAAATCAACTTATTGGTCTTATGATATATTTCAGTATAGAGAGTGAGACCAAAGATTTGTATTAATTTATAAACTCTCATGGCGGATGGGTAATACTCGGAGTAGCTATTTATGATACTATGCAATTTGTGCAGCCAGATGTATAGACGGTCTGCATGGGATTAGCTGCTTCAATGGCATCTTTTATTTTGGTTGGCGAAAAAATTACCAAATGTATAGCATTCCCTCACGCTTAGCGCCAATGAGTTTTTATTTGAAAAAAGAAGAAGGAAAACTATGTCTTCGCCATATATATGAAATATGCTATGAAAAAAGAAGAAGGAAAACTATGTCTTCGCCATATATGAGTTTTGGTATTCTGATTTTATCTTATCTATCAGGGGCCTATTTTAGCAGCACTAACTTTTTTGTTTTCACACCAGAGGGCTCTTAACACTATTGAAGTTATGAAAGAATAAAAAAAAAGATTATATTATTTTTTCATTATTTTTATTATTTCAAATAAAAAAGAAGAAACTTTGGGATTATTAAATCACTGATGAAATGTAAATAAAACAGCAGAGCCACCATAGCATTTTTTTTAACTCCTCCTAAGGAAAGGGTGGTTATTAGATCATTTACCAACCGAGCCGTACTAGATATATAAGAAATTTTGATTTTTTTTCCTGTTTTTCGGATCAACTGTTTCGAGAGAATAAAGGCATTATATCATTTCATATCATTGTAGAAATATATGTGGATTAGTATAATTGTTGGAATCCCATATCGGGGAGTCCAAACTATACTGAACTGATATTGAGCTTGTCTTTCAATACGCCAATTCGATTAGATCTATAAGAGACATCTTCAATATTTTTCTTGGATTCCAGAACATAAGATCCATTTCTGTTGATTTTTAGACCTATATAAGATTTATATATAACAAACAAGTATATATTGTATTAATTAAGATCTGTTGACTTTGTATACCATTCCGTTGTAAATAAAACATCGTATCATAGATCCCCTCTTTTTTTTGATCTAGTTCCTCCACCACTGTGAACCCTAGTTAGATTCAGACTTTAGTTATTGGGAGAACCCAAGTACTCTCTTTTGGATCTAGGACCCATTTCTTTATACTTTCTCTGAAAGTAGAAAACGTTCTCCTGAGTACTTTCTTTTAAAGGGCTTCCGCTTCTTCAATGAATATGAATGCTATTGGATCAAGTGACAAAGGCATTGTTGAGAAAAAGATGGCTTTTCCTGAATGAAATGAAAATTGGATTCATGTAATAAGAGAAATGTTTCCCATTCCTTATCCTGAAAGATATATGGATCCAATAGCATTCTGTTAGATAGGAAAATGGGCGATCTCGTAGTTTTTGGTTTGTGAAGATACGTTGCTAGGGGCTCTATTTTATTTTCCCATGGAGGCCGAACCTAAACCTGTACTCGAGAGATAGTTATCCATATGCTAATAAGGGATGTATGGATTCTCGAGAAGAGAGGAGCCATGGTGGTCCCCCTGGATTGCTCGGATCCCACGAGTGAATAGAAATTTCTATGAACGGATTCTCTATTTTTTTAATGAATCCTAACTATTAGTTATTCTCCACTATGCAAACATAAATCCTGTTTTTTAATAAAAATTTGGATTGAAAAGATATACATAGATATCTTTTTAGGTACCTCACAATTTCGTGTATCAATACATAACTTTTTCTTAAATCAACAATAAAAATTATTAATAAATACATTTTCAATAATAAAGAAAATTTCAAAAGAATTGATAAAACAAATCAAAATCTAAGTGATTTTTTCTAGTCAGCGGAAAAATTACCAAACGTATAACATTCCCTTACGCTTAGCACCAATGAGTTTTTATTTGGAAAAAAAAGGAAAACTATGTCTTTGCCATATATATATGAAATATGCTATGAATGGATGAAATATAAGTATTAGTCTTGCTCTAGCTTCTTTAGGGGTTATTACTTCCTTAGTAGCTCAACACATGTACTCGTTACCTGCTTATGCATTCATAGTGCAAGACTTTACTACTCAAGCTGCATTATATACTCATCACCAATACATTGCAGGCTTCATCATGACAGGAGCTTTTGCTCATAGAGCTATATTTTTTATTAGATCTGGACTTGTTTCCACTTTTCCAGTTATTCTTGATACAATTTTTAAATATTGGATCTTCTGTTATTTAAATCTTATATCTCCATCACTTAGAGTTATTTATCATTCAATGAATGACTGAAAAATGATCCACCAATCCCATTCTATTTTTTCTATTATCTAATAAATCATTTAATGGAAGTAGATTTTTTTTCCATTCATTGCAAAACTTCCATGATCTCTTCCTGAACCAAACATGAATCTTTCGATTCATTTCGCTCTCATGCTCAAATATTTTAATTACTTATGGGAAATTCCCGTATCTTTTTTGACTAGAATGAGCCTATCCTCTTTTTTCTATTCATATTCCAAAATCAAAATATTGAAACAAATCATTAATCAAAGATCGGAAAATTTCCATTTCTTCTTACACTTCCCCTCTCTTTTGTTTTTCTCTTTTTTTTTTCAAAATGAAAATAAGACGAAGTACCCTGAAAAAACTAATTGTTCCAATGGAACCTTCTTTTTTCCCGGAGATTGAATTTTCCCGAAGATTGTTTGTTGATACATGATCAAAGCGATTAATTTCTTTCTATTCCTTATTATTTATATAATTTATCTTTTTTCTTCTTTCTTTTTAATAGTTTTCTTTAGATTTTTATTAAATATAAAAATTATATAAAATATAAAATAAATGTTGATTGGTTTGAATAAAAAACATTTATACTTATGTTATATTAAACTTAATCTTTTAATTATAGATTCTACTTATTTCATTTTTTTCATTTTTTTCATTTTATATTTATAATTTTATTAAAGATTCTACTATTCCTATTAAAATTTTTTCTCCTATTAATTGAAGAAATAATTACAAAATAAAATAGAAAGTACAAAAATGAGTAATAACCCCTAGTAGAGACTGTTACGATTCAATTCAACATTTTGATCATGGGGGGCTTGATTGTGTTATAGCTCTATAATTAATTCGTATTAAGTTTATCATTGGATGAACTGCATTGATGATATTAATAGTAAGAAGAAAATCCATCGACTTTTGAAATCGTGAGGGTTCAAGTCCCTCTATCCCCAAAACAAAAAAGGCCTCTTCGACTCTCTAATTATTTATTACATTCTCTTTATTATAATTATATTTTCTCTTTTTGTTAATGGTTCAAAATTCATTATCTTTCTCCTGCACTCGATTCTTTCACAAATGTATCAAGACTAAATGAACCGCAATTTTTCCATAAAGGTTTCTTGCAGTTATTTAATTTACATCAAAATATAAATAGATGAATAGTCGTTCGATGCAAAATTCATTGAAATATTTCATTTACTCTTAGAATATGCATATAGAGGCCAATCACTAGGAGTATTCACTAATATCCCCAAACAAAAAGTGGGTATTAAAAAAAGATTCTCTTTTCTTTTTGTAAGAACACAAAGCATCCCTTCATTATATTCTATTCGTCTTCTAAATCTTCGAGACAAGAAAAGGAATTTTTCACAAGAAAAGGAAATTTTCACATCTTTTCTTGTGTCGAAATAATAATGATTCTTGATACCGTTCATTTAAGATTCCTATTCTTAGGTTTTATGTTTTCAGGTTTAGCATAACCTCCCTCTTCTCTTTTTATACTTATAAATAAATAGTAGTTGACAAATAAAGAAGAAAGGGAATCTTTTTGATCAAATAGAACGTTTTCAATGAACTTTTAATAAAATAAGGTTATTTTAGTATAGAAAATTGGCATGATATCGGATCCACATAAATAGATAAAATATCTATCATGATTATGCCATCGAGGAAAAGGCCATTGAGTAATGAATTCTTTCTTTCTCTTTCTGATAACTTTGATGGTATCCTATTAAGGAACAAATGATCTGATTTAATTAATGAAGTTAGGTTTTCAAAACCACCACCCAGTATAACTATAATGGACTTTTTGAAATATTTGAAATCACAGAAAAAAGTGAATCCATTTTTCTTTTATACGTCCATTTATACGAATAAGACTTTATTCGTTATTAAGAACTCAATGGGGTGCCCCTCTGTTTTTCTTTTTTTTGCTGTCTGATTTGAGGGGTCTTATTGAGTTCATATGCTGTCATGTCTACAATTCAGTTCATTCACTTATTATTATTACAGGGATGATCCCAATCCCGAATATGAAGTATAAAAGAAAATGCCTATTAAACCAATCACAATAATACCAGTTATAGTACCTATTATTCAAAGAGGAATTCTTCCAGTAGTATCAGCTATTTATTTCACTTCCCTCCACATTTAATCAAGGGGTCATACTAGAGACATAAACAGTCATAGATAATTATGAGATAATATCTTTCCGATGGGGATGGGATAAGAAAATTTCTACTATTATTTCTTATTTATTTATTATTCTACTATTCCTATTAAAGTTTTTTATCCTATTAATTGAAGAAATATTAGAAAATAAAACAGCAAGTACAAAAATGAGTAATAACCCCTAATAGAGACTAGTACGATTCAATTCAACATTTTGTTCGTTGGGGTTTGATTGTATCATAGCTCTATAATTAATTCATATTAAGTTTATCATTGGATGAACTACATTGCTGATATTGATCCGAAAAAAGAAACCATAGGTATAGCTAGTCCGTGAACAGCCAACCATCGCAATGTGAAAATTGGATAGGTTCGATCTAGGGTCATTGGGGCCTCATAAAAAGATCTACTAAGTTCATCAAGTTATTCCAAAGAATCGAAACGGCCAGTTATTAATGGAATTCCTTGTCGACTCTCTGTAAAATATTCATTTGGACGGGGGCTTCCAAAAACATCGTAAGTTAAACCCTTGCTAACGAATAACCAACCTGCAATGAATAGGGAGGGTATAGTAATGCTATGAATGATGGAGAATAATCAAGTTTGTAGCTCCAGAGTTCCTGAGATAGCTCCCAATTATTCTCAACTATCATTGTATAGACTTTATCCACCAATGTAACTTGTAGCCTAGCTACAGGAGATTCAAGTTATTGAATTAATTGCCCATGACTAGTTTAATTTTCATACCACACAAAAACTCTTTCCCCATTTCCCACTTTGCATAAAATTTTAGGTTTAACTTGATCTTTTAGTTGAAGAATATGGCCAAGAAACCACGAATGAGAAGAGCTTTTATGCACAATCTATATTCTTAATTGATCTTATTCGTTAAGTATTATTGAAATTTGTAAATGGGTCTGATACAAATAAGCGTTAAAATGGTTTTTATATGAGTGGGCCTTTGAGCTTTAAAATTAAACAAAGAGAATGTGCTTTGTTGAGTAATTTAATCTTACATCACATTTTCACTAACGATATATCATTAGCCCCTCAGACTCTTTTTTTTTTTGGATTAGCACAAAAATAAAATTATATTATTAGGCCTGTAGACATATAGCAAAATCAAGACAGCCTTTTAGACTAATTGGGATTATCTTTGAATCATCCAATCATATTATCAAAGGTTTGCAACAGATAGATCGAGATAATTCAAAATCATCACAGACACTAATTAATAAATCTATATAGGCTATAGGGATAAGCATAAAAGAAATGTTGACCTCATATATCCAACTTAGGATTTCTTAATAGGGCCTGCTTGATATAAATTGATAATTTGATTGGAATCATCACCTTTGAGGATTTTGTGAGAATATTTTCTATGGAATACAATTATTTTTCACTATATAGAGATTCTTTCACTACTTGTAGGGAGATGAATTACATGCTTAATATTAACCATTGATCTAGGTTAATCTTGACTATCCATCCCTCTATGCAAGGCACAAGATGTGAAAGATGACTCACATTAATTTTTAAAAAAAAGATAAGACTACCTTTATGTGAGAGAAACCACCCCTACTTTGTCTGTTTTCCTATTCTCTTGAGAAGATTCAACATTAAGGTGCTTTAAAAGCTTGTAACATTTTTCAAGTAAAGGCCACATCTCTTTCCTTTTGTCTTTTTTAATTTGTGGAGAGTAGTATGGATAAGAGGACTAGTTTAAGGAATGAGGCTTGTAGCTCTAATAGATGTAGCAATGCAAGATTAGTAACCTCTAATTACAGGAATATCAACCTTAAATCTTTCAGGTTTACTAAGACCACGTCACCCTCGCCTATTAAGTTAAGTCCCATTTTAGGGTTTTATCAAATCATAGAAAATTCAGGTTTGGAAAAGTACTACGCCAGGATCATATGAGCCTCGAACTCCTTACCCAGAGATTTTAACAAAAAATTGAAGCATGGATAAGGTCAAATAAGATGAGGAGTGTAGAATTCAAGAAGATTAGGTAGAAATTTCACATTCCTAAAAAGATAGAGTTAAGATATTCTAACAATGATGAGTTAGGACCTCTTATAAACCTGAGACTCTTTATTACAAGTTTTTGTTTTATGTAAAGGAAATAAAGAGATTTCCCTATAGTTAATAACTTATAAGTTTTTATTTTTATGCCAAAGAGATGAAGAGGCGTCTCATAGACCTGAGACTCATAAACTTAAAAGTTTTTAGGGAATAAGTTTGTTGTGTTTTATATATTTGCTTCCTTTTTTTAACAATATTTTACCTGTTATTACAACATCTAAATTTTAGCATTTTAGACCTTAGACTATTCATTAGCTCGGGGAGCTTTAAGGGTGTTGACTTGTCTAATAAAATTATCAGATGGATAGATATTATTTTATCTCAGGATGAGAATAACTAAGCTAATTTTAGATTTTTTTAAAGTGAGAATATTAGAAGATTTCTAAATTACCTTTTACATATGACCTCAAATTGTGTAAACTAAATTTAGGGTAGGCCTCTTAGACAGATCTCAAGTTTTTAAGTCTGTAAATGTAAATATTTAGAGTGTTAGGGGTGTTCCTCGAAAAGACATTTCAACACTCAAATTAATGAGAGCTACAGGTGCTAGATATATAGAGAAATCTCTAATTGAGTTTAATGATATTATTTTTGACAACTTATCTTAGGTTGTTTTCTTTTTATAAGTAATCCTTCAATCCAACTTCTATTGGAAAGCTTATCTGTTTTGATTAGGACTATACTTATACACATAAAAAAGTCATATCTTAATTGATCTTATTTTCCAAATATCTTTGAAATATGTAAGTGGATTTGTTATAGCAGGCCTCAAAATGATTTTCTTCCGAGTGAGATTTTGGATTTCAAGTTTTTTAATAGGCTTTACTAAGTTAAGGATGATAATGGGTAGGGCCGGGCCCAAGCTTGGAGCTATCTTGCCCCAGTCCTTGCCCAAATTTAAAAACAAATTCAAAATGACATAGTTTTGCAATTGTTCATTGGGCTTAGAAGACCAGGTCCATTAACCAGGCCCGAGGCCCAGTTGCTAAGCGTATACTAAGTAATCTATGCCTACATCATGCTTTCTGATAAGTGTAAATTGCATCATGGTTTAAGGTTTAGTTTAATATGTATTTAATTGTTAATTCAATCGTTTAGTATGTGTTTAGGTTAGAATTGTGTTAATTTGTTAATTATTTGTGTTGAAGTGTTTTTATAGTTTAGTTCAAGTCTTTGAGCTTAAATAATATGTTTTTAAGGTATCTTGATGTGTTTGTTGGTGTTTTAAGGTCAACATCGAAGAATGGAGAAGTTTCGGAGAAATGAGGGCCGAAATAATGGCCCATGACCATGGCACAATAGGCCACAATTATGACAGAAGCACCAGAGTTGGCCCATGATTATGGCATGAAAGCCACGATCATGATAGAAGCGCAAGACATGGCCCACGATCATGTCCCACATGCCACAATCGTGACAGAAGGCTCCGACATGACTTGCATTGGTTAGATGCATAGACACTCAAAAACGTCAAGTTTTGAGAAATTTTTTAAACCTTTCGAACCCTTAAAAACTTTAGGCCTACTCAAAACACAAAGGTTTTTTAAAGAACAAGACAAAGAGGCAGAGAAGGAGCTTTTACATAAGCCACTTTTGAGAAACCCTAGAAAGAATTCGTCGAGAGATTGAGAAAAAGAAGAAGGATGAGAGAAGTGGAGAAGAAGCTGACTCGATGTACTTCCCAAATAAGGAGTTTCCATACGTCGCTGCCTTCCATCATCAATTCATATTCTAGTTTATGCTTATTTTCAATTTTATTATTGTATAGAATTGGGAATAATAGTTTGACGATAGGATTTTTGAATGTTAAGATAGTCTAAACTCACCTTTGGAGTTTTATCTTTGAATTAATGAAATCTGAATGTTTATTTGTTTATTGAATTTATTATGGTTTAATTAGTTTTTCCATGAGATGGGAAATGAAAACTATTCGCTCCACACAAGGTTTATGAATAAGTGATTGTCTGATAATGAGCAAGAAATATCTGTCTTTCTACTAAACGTGGTGTATTGAACTTATAATAAATTGAGAGGATGAATCGAATGAAAAATAATTAAATTGAGCGAATGATAGCTAGGTGATTTAATAGAAAAAGAATTAAATTAAATCGGTAAATTACGCGAAGAGATATCTTATATAGGTTTTCGATTGTTTATTAGACAAATTCAGAACTAATTAGGATTTTGGATAGGTTATTGAATGAGAGATTGCAACTTCCATAATCTGATTAGGGTTTATAATCTAAAATCCCATATTGGTTGGAGAGGGGAAGGAAGTACGCCTTATAAGGGTATAGATACCTCTCCCTTATAAACGTGCTTCCCCGAGGGTGGGAAAATCAAAACTGTGAGCGCTTGGCTAGGCCAAGGCCCAAAGCGGACAATATCTGTGGGTAGGTAGTCTATGGCTGTTACAAATAGTATCAGAGCTAGTACCCAAAATGGTATATTAGTGAGGACGCTGAGCCCTAAAGGGGTGGATTGTGAGATCTCATATCTATTGAAGAGGAAAATGAAGTACGCCTTATAATGATATGGATACCTCTCCCTCATAGGCGCATTTCTCCCAGGATGGGAAGAGCAAAACCGTGAGGGCTTAGCTAAGCCAAGTCCCAAAGTGGATAATATCTATGAGCGAGTGGTCTAGGGTTGTTACATATAATTTAAGGTTAATAATTATAATTCGAGAGAGAGTAATCAACCCTAGGATCATTTAGAACCAACAATTCAATAATTCATAATCAGTTAGATTAACATTAAGGATAGGTAAAATCCCCTTTCTCTCAATTTGGTAATTCCCTTAGGTTGATTCTTGGGTGTGTGTTGTAACTGCTGAATTATTAATATTTTTTGGATTGATTCTTAATTTGATTGATTAAATTAACTTCTCATTTTAGTTTCGTTATATTTTGAATTTCTGCGATTTGTTTTGGCCTTAGATTTTAGGAATAGATTACTTTTCCTCATGGGATCGATACCTTAGATATTACACTAACGAACCATTCACTTGCGTATTATCAAGGGTGTTTATTAAAACTTACACACATCAAACACCCAATCACTTTTCACTAAGGATGTTTCAATTATGTCTTTTTTCCTTTTTGGTTGATTTAATATCTTAAAAATTAAAAACATAGTCCATATGTCATATCAGATTAGTCGGCTAAACAGTGTTTTTATTGTCTGGAAGTAGAAATATAAGCAGACAAAGGAAATTTTATAGGTTAAACGCCTAATTTTTTTACTCAATAATCCACCCAATATAGAATCTTCAAATTATAGGAAATTAACAGAGCAAGAAAGTAGAAAAACAAAGATGCGAGAGAATATAAATTTATTGATCTGAAACTTGCCTTATATAGGCTTACAGAAAAGAAAACATTTGCGTCATAAACTGATTAGCTAAAAATTAGGAAATAAATTAGCTAGCAGATCTTCTACTAACAGTAACTTGCTAACTACTCTAACAGCTACTAAATCATCTCTAGATTTAAAAAACTAATAAACTTTGGATCATTCTTCAATACTCCCCCTTGATTCAAAGTTGGTAATAAACAAACAAGCTCTAAATACTTCAAACTTTGCTTTTGGGAGAGCTTTAGTAAACAAATCAACTAGTTGTTCATCTGATTTACAAAAATTTCACCTTAATTTCTTCTTCTGTAACAAGTTCTCGAATAAAATGATGCTTGATCTCTATGTTCGTTATCCTTCTATGCATGATTGGATTCTTTGTCATGGCCCCAGCAGACATATTATCACAGAAAACTTGTGTAGCTTATATTTACTTTTGATTCAAATCATTAACTAGCCTTCTCAGCTATATTGCTTGATAGGAGGCTGTTGTAGTTTCTACATATTCAACTTCAGTTGAAGATAATGCCACATTTGATTACTTTTTTGAAGCCCAAGCAATAGCTCCTGAACCAAGCACAAAACAATTCCCAGTTGTACTTTTTCTGTCATCCTATAAGCCTGGCCAATCACTATCAGCATAACCTGTCAGCACAAACTCATCTTGTTTCAAGTACCATATTCCAAGATCTTTACTACCAGCTATATATCAAAGAACCTTTTTGTTGCTTCACATAATGCTACTTTGTTGGACTATGCATGAACCTTAAGATCAAGCCAACTGTAAAAGCTAAGTCTAGACGAGTATGTGTGAGATAGATGAGTCTTCCCACTAGGCTTCTATATTTTCTTACTTCTGTCATTCCTGTGCCATCTTTAGCAGTCAGCTTCTCTTTCACATTCATTAGAGTTATTGCAGATTTACAACTTAGCATGCCAAACTACTTCAAAAGATTAGTAGCATATTTCTATTGTGAAAGAAATATGCCATTCTTGGTTTGTTTGATTTCTAAACCAAGAAAGTAACTGAGTCTTACTATATCTGTCATCTTAAACATGCTTATCATAGCATTCTTAAATTCATCAATAAGATGCATCGATGATCCTGTGTAAATCATGTCATCGACATATAAGCTGACCATCATAACATCTTCCTTACCTTGCTTCTTTATATATAAGGTTGGCTCATTTGAACTTCTCTAAAAACCATTATAATGAAAGAACTCATCGATCTTGCTATACCATGCTTGAGGGGCTTGCTTCAAGCCATATAACGCTTTTCTTAGTTTGTACACCTAGTTTTCTTCACCTGGAATCACAAATCCTTCTAGTTACTGCACATACACTTCTTCTCTCAAATCTCCGTTGAGAAACGCAGACTTAACATCAAACTGAAATATAGTCCATTGTAATTGAGTTGCAAGTGCAAGAATCAATCTAATTGTCTCAAACCTTGCTACAGGAGAGAAGGTTTCTTCAAAATCAACTCCAGGTTCTTGAACATATCCACTAGCCACCAATCTAGCTTTGTGCTTCTATATGATTCCATTAGAATGATATTTGGTCTTGAATATCCATTTCAAACTAATGGCCTTCTTCCCCTCTAGCAAAATCTGCAAGTTTCTAGGTCTCATTCCTTTTAATTATTGAAAATTCTTCTTTCATTGCCTTCTTCCACACTTCACTTTCCATTGTAGAATCTACACATTTTGGATCTTAAGTAAACATTGCAAATGTGCAACAATCAGCATTATCCTCTCCTTCAATCTTAAACCTTTGTCAAGGAATTAGGCCACGCTGACTCTTGCGTAATTGAGGAGTCTCCTTCTCATTTTGAGTTCCATTTTGTGGAGATTGTGAGCCACTACTGCTGGTTGCTGAATCACAATTAGCTTCTTCATCTTTTGCTTTCAACTGTTCTTCTTGAAGTGGTGTGTTAAGGACAGGAATCTGCTTTATACCAGCTTCTTCAAAGTTCAATTTTTCATCAAACTGAACATCTCGACTAATCACAATTTGTTTCTTCTCTGGATCAAACAATCTGCATGCCTTTGAATTTGAGTAGTAACCAACAAAGATATACTTCTTTGTCTTTAACTCAAGTTTATTCCGAAGAGAAGGCACTAAACATAGCACAAAGAGCCCAAAATTTAAAGATGACTAAAGACTTGAATTCATACCAGGCTTCAAAGGGTATCTTGTTCCACACTGCTTTTGCAGGAGAAATTTTGATCAAATACACTACAGTAGCAATAGCCTCTGCCCATAATTCATATGAGAGATCTTTTGCTTTCATCATAGAATGAGCCATTTCAAGTTGTTACGCTTAGCTATACCATTTTGTTCTGGGGTATAAGGAGCAGTAGGATCCCTCTTGATTCCTTGCTCTCCACAAAACTTGTTGAACTCTATGGAACAAAATTCTCCTCCTTTGTCGATTCTCAATGCCTTCAGTTTCTCATTATTTTGCTTTTCAGTAAGTGCTTTGAATTTTTTAAAACACTTAAATGCTTCAGACTTGTAAGTGAGGAAATATACCCAATACATTCTTGAAAAATCATCAACAAAAAGCAAAAAATACTTACTGCTACCATGTGATTATGTTCTCACGGGACCACAAATGTCTGCATGTACTAACACAAGCTTTTCTTCTACGCTCTTTGATTGTTCTACAGGGAAGGACCTTCTTGTTTGCTTTCCCATAGCACAACCTTTGCACACATGATCCAATTCCTTAACTGTAGATAAACCCTTTACTATTCCTTTGCTTGAAAGTCATTGTAGACCTCTCACTCATCTTAGCCTGGAACAACACTTCACCGATTTTCTTTTTAACAGTGCAAGCATTTTTCTCAAACATGACAGAATAACCAGAATCGACTAATTGCCCCAAACTTATTAGATTATGAGCCAAACCTAGTGCATGGTGAACATTTTGAATCATCTTTTCTTTCCCATCAATGTTAACAAAAATAGTTCCTTTCCCTTTAATTTGAACCTGCTTGTCATCTCCCAATTTGACCTAGGATTTTTGTGTCTCATCTAGCTCTTTGAATTTTGCTCTATTTCTTGTCAATTGATTTAAACAAGCACTATCAAGGCATCAAACTTCTTTAGAGGTAGCTTGGGGACTTATATAAGTCATAAATAGGTAATCTTCTTCTTTTGCATATTGTGCTTGCTTTTCTTTGGTCCAACAATCATTTTCTTTGTGTCCAAACTTCTTGCAATAAGTTAATTGGACTGCACTTATTCTTCCACGTCCTCTTCCTTTAAATGCCCCTCTACCTTTGCCTCGGTTTGATGCTTGCTCCCCTTAAACTTGAAAAGCCTGCTCTTCTTCCTTGGCTTAATTTCTGTTAATTCTGGCCTCATGTGTTTGCAGAGATCCCATGAGTTCATCGACTGAATAGGTGGAGAGATCTTTAGATTCCTTTATGGCTGCAACCACATTATCAAACTTGGAAGATAAAATCCTTAAAATCTTTGCAACAACAGTCTCATCAGTCACTTTATCACCATATGCTCTCATTTGGCTAACAATAGATGAGATTTGAGCAAGATATTGTTGTATTTTCTCATTATTTTTCATAATTGCTGTTTCAAAATCTCTTTTAGGAAATTGCAATTTCACTATGATTACCTTGGCGGAACCTTGGTACTCATTCTTGAGAATATTCCATGCCTTATTTACTGAGGTTGCTGATGCAATCCTTGAGAATATAGTTACATTCACTGCTCGTTAAATGAAGAACAAGGCCTTTGCGTCTTTCTTCAGAATCTCCATGCTTCCTATCTCTTCTGGAATTGTTTTGGTGTTCCCTTTCTCAACAAGATCCTGTGACCTGAAGAGAGTCTTCATCTTGAGACTCTAAAATTCATAGGAATAGCCTTTGAAGAGGGGAATTTGAGGTTGAGAAACATTTGCTGCTAAACTACTTGATGCCATCTTACTGCTGAAATGAACACAGAAGCCTAGGTTGCAACCTGATTCTAAAACGAAAATTGTAGGAAATTAACAGAGCAAGAAAGTAGAAAAACAAAGATGCGAGAGAATATGAATTTATTGATCTGAAATTTGCCTTATATAGGCTTACAGAAAAGAAAATGTTTGTCATAAACTGATTAGCTAAAAATTTGGAAATAAATCAGCTAGCAGATCTTCTACTAACATGTAACTTGCTACTAATCCAACAGCTACTAAATCTTCTCTAGATTAAAAAAACTAACAAACTTTGGATCATTCTTCAACACAGATCGTATTAACACCCACAATTACTGGACAAAGTTTAACCCGCCCTCTAAGTTTTGTTTGCGCCTTAAGAGCACTGAACATATGCTCACCATGAAAAACGTGTTTATTATCCACACGTTTATGATGAGAAGAGAAGATCTGTCCCTCCTTAAGTTTTGTTTGCGCCTTAAGAGCACTGAACATAAGCTCACCATGAAAATCGTGTTTATTTACGAGGTTCAATCATGTCGATGGGGCCAGGAATAGTACAAACCCATCGCTCTCCCTTTTTCTCCAGGAATAGTACAAACCCATCGCTCTCCCTTTTTCTTCTCCTCGTACTTCAGGTTGAAGATAAATGTGCTAAATTGTTAAACTAACATCGCCAGTTCCTATATAGGCATACCACTCATTGCAGGTATTATCACCCATTGATATTAGACCTCCTGTAGAACTACACATCTACTATTAAGTTAACTCGATCAGCCATGGATATGGCCTGCACTATTCAGACAACTTTCCTATCTCGCCAATCGCGTTCTTCATTTCCCTTCTCTTATAAGGAAGGTCATAAAAGAGTTCACAAATCCCAAATAGTTTGTACTCCAGTTTTTGATCGTCAAACTTTGAACAAGCTTAGACTGCCCAACCTGGTGACTGATCGGCTGGTGGTGGAGAGACAAATTCCTGAAAACCGGGCAGAAATAATTCCTGGAAAATATGGAAGGTTTGGAGGGAAATTTGTTCCTGAGACACTCATGACATGTTTGAGCATGATCGAAGCCGAATTCAACAATGTTTTATATGATCCACAGTTTCAGGTTCGTTTGTTGAACATGATCTGATGACAAGACAATTTAGCACTGTCTCAAGATATTCCTCTTTCAAAGTCTCTTATGGTTTTACTGAAGCTTACAAAAGGGGAGCAGGCCTCCACTGACCAAGCAATTCTGCTATATACATAAACTGAAGCTCATAAAACAAGGGCTTAAGCTGTTAAAATCTGTGAAAGGCTCCATCATAACAGTTAACCATTCTACCAGATCTAAGCTTGAAGATATTCAATCAAAGATAGCCTTGGGGCTTATTGATCAGTTGTTACTAGACACTAAGAAGATAGCTCTTTCTAACTCAGGCTATCAAAAACCATAACTATTTGCTTAGCTCTTTCTAACTACATGCAGGCTATCAAAAACCATAACTATTTGCTTCAACAGTGAAACTTTCATAAAAGAAAAATCTCAGTAGAGCGACTATTGTATATTATCGGACACTGAACTGACCACCTAAGACACGAGAATCTCATGTATCTCCCTTATGGCAAGTTCGTTGCACAAAAATTCACTAAAAATTGCTTTAAAATGTCTTAATTCCTTTTCCGAGTAATTATCATGCAATCCCAAATACTGAACATGATACCTGAGACACAAAAAATTGAAATATATCCCTCATGTGATGTCTGAAGCTTGAAAATTTACTTAAAATCGGATTCAAAATACCTTAATTCCTTTTTTAGGAGTTAAACTTTAATTTATTAATAATATAATATATCCAGAAAATGAAAACATTCACTTTATAAATTTCTCAGACCTAGAAACTGACCCAAAATATCCTGGGACATCCTTACGGAAAATTTGAAAATTTTTTGTTTTTTTTATAAAATTACTGTAGCAATTTCGTATTGATGACAGCCACTGCATCAGCCGACACATCGACATGTATCAGACACGTGCCAACGCAGATGTGCTGGAGACATGTCCAGAGCGTGCGCGTGGCCTGCAGACGCGTTCTCTATGTGTCTGGCACGTGTGACAGACACGTCGTCCCCCCATGTCATTGTTCACCAATCAGGCGCATGTGCCACACGTGCCCGACGGTGAGACACACCTTGTAGGAAAAAGGCTATTTTCGGCAAGCCTCGGGTTAGATTTTCACAATCTCGAATTCATTTTCAACCTGTTTATCAAGGCTAAACACATTTATACCAATTTTACGTAATAAAAAGTAAGAAAAATCGAGAAACAGAAGTTAACACTCTAAAAACCTCATGGAGAAAGAACTGAAAAATTTTCGTTTTTAACCACCTGATCACGTCACCGCTCTGATACTACATGTAACATTTAACGATATCTTAGTTACGTATCTCGGATCAAACGTGAAAGGGCAATAAACGAAAAAATGTGAAAATAGCTAATTTCGATTCCGTAACTTCAAATGAGCTTTCTGAAGCTGAAACAAGAGCGAATTCACCTCTGTCTTCACGAGAACTGTTCATTGGAACGCGGTCAATGTCTTGCTATAACTTTATCAAAACATAAACTCTCTTAATGCATCAGAGAATCTTTATGCTTACGAGTGATATGAGCAACTGCAGGAGACTTTTAGCTTTATATACAGCATTCATATCAGCTTTCTTATCACAAATTCGATATGAATTCGGTTTATACTGATCATGATCTATTTTCTACTCGAACTTTAACACATCGATTTAGATCATCTATTAGGCCACTTTATTATCTTTATCCGAATCAAATTATGTAATAGTTACATTATAACTTAACTGATAAATTATTTTAAAAATTAAATTTATAATTAAATATTGTGCAACTTTTATGAGAAAAGTAAAAAATGTCCCTGAGATCTGTCCCTCTCAGTTTTGTTTGCGCCTTAAAGAGCACTGAACATATGCTCACCATGAAAATCGTGCTTATTTACGAGGTTCAATCAGGTCGACGGGGGCAGGAATAGTACAAACCCATCGCTCACCCTTTTTCTCTTATCCTCGTACTTCACGTCGAAGATAAATGTGCTAAATTGTTGAACTAACATCGCCAGTTCCTATATAAGCATAGCACTCATTGCAGGTAATATCACCAATACCTCCTGTAGAACTACAAATCTACTATTGAGGCATGGATATGGCCTGCAATATTCAGACAACTTTCCTATCTCTTCAATCGCGTTGTTCATTTCCCTTCTCTTATAAGGAAGGTCATAAAAGAGTTCACAAATCCCAAATAGTTTGTGCTCTAGTTTTTGATCGCCAAACTTTGAACAAGCCTAGACTGCCCAACCTGGTGACTGATCGGCTGGTGGTGGAGAGACAAATTCCTGAAAACCGGGCAGAAATAATTCCTGGAAAATATGGAAGGTTTGGAGGGAAATTTGTTCCTGAGACACTCATGACATGTTTGAGCATGATCGAAGCCGAATTCAACAATGTTTTACATGATCCACAGTTTCAGGTTCGTTTGTTGAACATGATCTGATGACAAGACAATTTAGCACTTTCTCAAGATAATCATTTTTCAAAGTCTAATCTTATGGTTGTCGTATATGTGACTTAGGCATCCGCTTAGCCACAAAGTTCGCTTCTTTAAGGCAATAAAAGCTCATTTAAATAACGTAAAAACGTTCATCTGGCACAGGAGGAGCTTGAGACAGCTCTAAGAGATTATGTGGGAAGGGAGACACCTCTCTATTATGCTCGGGCGCTCTCAAATCACTACAAGAACAAAGATGGGCAAGGACCAGAAATCTACGTAAAGAGAGAGGATCTGAGTTACTGTGGAGCACACAAAATGAACAACGCAATCGCACAGGCGATGATTGCCAAACGCATGGGCCTGACTAGTGTTATAGCAGCTACTGGTGCTGGACAACACGGTGTTGCCACTGCTGCTGCCTGTGCCAAGCTTGCTTTAGGTTCTACTATTTTTATGGGCACCACAGATATGGAAAAACAATCCTCTAATGTACTCTTAATGAGGCTATTAGGAGCCAAGGTTCGTAAGTTGTTCATATTGTAGCGCTTCTATTCCGTGCCTTCACTAGTCGGGGTTAATTTGTTGGATAAGTCTTGACCAGGTTCTCCTATGTCTGGCCAAAAGTTTCACTTCGTCTAGTGTACGTTTGCAGGTTAAATCAGTGGAAGGAAATTTCAAAGAAGCAAGCTCCGAAGCGATCCGGCAATGGGTTGGGAGCTTGGAGACAAGCTACTACTTGACTGGAACGGTAGTTGGGCCTCATCCATGTCCAAGCATGGTCTGCGAATTTCAGTCTGTAATAGGCAAAGAAACAAGGAAGCAAGCAATGGAGAAATGGGGTGGGAAGCCTGATGTATTGATTGCTTGTATCGGGAGTGGATCTAATGCATTGGGACTGTTTCATGAATTCATAGGAGATGAGGATGTGCGATTGATTGGAGTTGAAGCTGCAGGGTTTGGTTTGGATAGTGGGAAACATTCCGCAACTCTGGCTAAAGGGGAAGTGGGTGTGTATCATGGCTCCATGAGTTATCTGTTGCAAGATGATGAAGGACAAATTGTCAAACCACATTCTATTGGCATAGGGTGAGTTCAACAACAGCAACAGACACAAAACAGCCAAAACCTTTCTCAGAGTAATACTAAACTTGTTCTCAATTAATTCCCAGGTTGGAGTACCCTGGAGTTAGCCCAGAACTGAGCTTTCTGAGAGACACAGGAAGAGCGGAGTTCTATTCAGCTACAGACAAGGAAGCTGTAGATGGTAGGTTCTGCAAGGTAAAAAAACTATTAGAAACTTGAACTGCAAACTAATTTAAGTTTCGTATTGTTTCCAGCATATGTGAGGCTATGCACCTTAGAGGGTATATTTCCAGCGTTGGAGGCATCTCATGCATTTGCATTTCTGGAGAAATTGTGTCCTACTTTACCCAATGGGACCAAAGTGGTTGTAAATTGCAGTGGCCGAGGCGATAAAGACGCACAAACTGTTTTTAACTACATACAAGATTCAACAGCTCAATGACTGATGACAGACGCTCCCCGTTTGATTAGATCCACAGTAAATTAAGCAATTCTGATGCATTACTCGGATAAGAACTAGCTAAATAAGAGAACTTTGAAGGAACCAAGTGAAAAGATGCCGGAGATTCAGAAATTTAATACCATCACTCATATATGATGCATTTTGGCTGTAAAAACATTATAAAAAAAAATTCTGGGACGATTGGATGGATCTACGATATTGATATTTGTGGTGGAAAAGAAATAAGAATCTTCAGTCCTTTGCTTTTTATCTAAAACAGTTTGGGACCATTGGATGGACCGACAATAATATTATTTGTTGAGGAAACGAGATAGCAATCTTCAGTCCTCTCTTTAATTTCTTCCAACTCATTTGCGGTTCATCGCTGTCAGGTTTGGTAAAAGATTTGGATTGTATAGCACACGTGTCAAGAAGTTAGTGGTATGATTAATGACATGACTGTATGTTGCTCTATGGTCATCCTTAGTTCTTGCTTGGATTTTCAGATCAATGTTTGGTACTGAACTTATGTACCAGTTTAAAGATGATATTTTGGTTTCAACTGTCAGCAAAAATAAATTTCAGATAACTGGAGTATGGGAACCCTTTCGTCACATAACAGAGCAGTTGATGCAAGAAAAGACGCAAAGTTAAATTTTGTAAAGTGATATAAATTAGAACTTATGTTACATGTCATTCTACATCTTGTTAACAAGTATTTAAATTATACAAGATGAATAAATAATTGACTCTTTATTATTATTAAATTTAGCTAGATTATGTATAGATTCATCCATATATTTCACCTATACCGTCTTCAATTAGAGAAAACCAAAAATCTATAGAATTTGATTTTTTGAACATACTATATATATATATAATAGAATTTGTTCCATGACGATCCTTCTATTAAACTAAAATGCATATCATTAACCATGAATTCAAACCTTAAAGATGTGAGAGACTCTCTTACGTCTTTCTAATGCTATATTTGGTTGGGTGGTTATTAATTAAATGAAATAAAATGTAATATTATTCTATCGTTTAGAATAAGAGTTTATACTGAAATGGAATATGATAAAAGGAGAGAACTTCATATTACATCTCATTCTATCCTAAACAGAAAAAAAAAACCTCTGATTTGGAGGGATTTAAGATGGAAATGTAAAATAACAAACAACATTTCACTATATTACATTATGAACTCTTCTTCTAAACAACATTTCACTATGCTACATTATGAATCCTACCATTCCTCCTAAATAATAATATTTTAATATTACATCCATTTATATTCCATTCTATTATAAATCATTCCATTCTATTTCATTAAAAACCTTACATCCAACCAAATATAGCCTAAGATATGTATGTCTTGCCTTGGTTGATTGTTCGCTTCTTCCATCACGTTCTTCTTCTTTGATCCCTAGCTCACAGCCTATTAATTACCGATTGCTTTCCCATTTTCTTGATTCCTATAGCTATAGGCACTCTTGTACTTCGCATCAAAACTACTTTTCTTGCCTCTCATTCTTTACCCTTTTCCAATTGATTTGTTAGCCTTTCCTTCTACAAAACTACTCCCTTCCCTTTTAAACAACAAGTCCATCAACGTAACCCTAAACACTTCTGACTTTCCATCCTTACCCCTCACCATCGAACCTTCAATGGTAGTAGACCAACTTATCTCGAACCTCACCTTCCATCCACTGTACGTAAGAGCTGGATGGTAAGTTTGTGGTTTTTCTTGAAATTGAAACTCTTTAAGAGGGAGCTATTAGTTGGGAATCCACAATCGTTTGGTTCTTTTTTTAATCAAAGGCCAACTTTTCTGCTAATCCAAATTTAGGCCAACAAATTATCTAAAAACAAAGGTTGTCTAACTGATGTCTTACTTTCAAGGGATAACCTCATCCTTTTCACATTTTCCTTTGTATCTGAAGCTTATAAACTCCTTGAAGATGGTCTATGATATCTAAAAAGCCAACCTATCTTCTTACAAATTTGGCTGCCTAGCTTACGGCCTGAAACCATCAAGATTCAAAGTGTCCCTCTTTGGATAAACTTTCATAGAGTACCCTTTGAATATTGGACCACTCAAGAGTTAAGTTAGTTAGCAAGCTACGTCAGGAAAACTTTATGCATGAATGAAAACATGACAATGAAAAGGAGAATAGGTTATGCTTGAATTTGTGTTAGTATTGAACTATCTAAGGAGCTCCTAAATGAAATGCCTATTATGAGATTAGGTGAAGACAAAAAGTTATGGGAAGATATCATTGCCAAAATCATATCATTGAAAACCACGTTCCAAGTCACAAGGGAAAGTTTGGAGAACCACAGGGAAAATTTTCAAACCTGGAAATTATCAAGAGTTGATGAGACTAGGTGAGCCTGAATAGCAGTTGGAAGTGATTGAAAACAATCACATTGCTCCTACAGAAAATGATGAAATATTAAAGAAAAGGGGAACTTATACAATACAAGGCCCTAAGTTTGAAATTGCTTCAGTCTAGGGAATAGACAAACCAAAGGAAGGCAGCTCAACAATATTCTTAAAGTAGAGTGTCCAAATCCTAGAAAATATTGTAAATGTCTGTGATGGAGACACTTTGATTAATTGCATTGAACTCCAGGGAAATGATCTCAGGCTTAAACCAGTGGCATTTGTTATTTCACCTGAGGCTACTACAAAATGCCACAGCTCTGAATCTAGAAATTCAACTGATATAATAACGCACTCTACACCTATTGAACCTTCAAATAAAAAAACATTAGCTGAGGAATTATGCATCCAATAAGTAGGCCACGATGATAAATTCCAAACAGTGAACCAAAGACGATTAAAAAAAGGACAAGGAAAATGCTCCACAGGTCAATCCACTTAATATGTCAATCATCACTTGGAATGTGCGAGGAATAAACTGTCCCACGAAGCTTTTGGCTTTAAGGGACTTTGTCTTTAGTGAAAAACCACTACTAGTAACATTACATGAAACCAAGATAAAGTTAGAAAACTTGAGCAAATTATATGTAACACCCCACTCCTATCTGACACATTCACGTGCGCCCTTCGATCACATGTGCACATGCCTAACAAAAATGACGTGTTAACTATCTCTCTTTCACTGTATCACATGGCATCGTAATTAAAATCACAAATAACACATTTGCTAACATCCAAAATTTCCTCATTTTATATCATAATCATAATGTACATTGTAGCTTTGAGTTCAACATCATCCATATATATACAACATCGTCCTATGAGCATAAACAGCTCAGTCTACACAATATGCTACAAACATAAGGAATGCACAAAATTTATTAAGAAACTATGTCTTCAATTCCCAGCTGACCGACCTTTGAGCCATAATTGATCGTCAAAGTTGCACAAAATAAACTTCTATGGAGTCTTAGAAGCTAGGTCGTCTCACTCTCGAAGCTGAAATTATCAATAGTGCAATTTTGATGAGTCTTACGAACTCAGTAGAGTAACCATCCTCGGTGGTTCACTTATGTTATACATTGCAATCAATCATAAACATATTGTCACACAGTTCATATTAACTTAATTAGCATCAAATTCTATCATAAACAAATTGTATTTCAGTCAAACAATTTAATCAAACTATCACTTCAATACACTTGAATAAAACACAATCATTGGTTTAATACCATGTATTCAAACATATAACATTCTTACAACTTTACAAATCA
>JAOTJB010000002.1:27686676-27697923 GCA_027123815.1 Erythroxylum minutifolium
TGGACTTGTATCTGATGTCTATAACTCATGAATTTTTATTTTGATGGGTTGTAATAACCTTAATTCAGGCTGCTTTCCAAAATTTTGATATGCGATGTATGTTTGTTGAGATTCTGGTAATGAATGTATAAAGTGTTTTATATGTTTCGAAATGCTTCATATTCAGTGTGGTCTATGTGTATGTGAAACTCGCAATATCCTCCCAGGGGGTATTTAGGCATTACATTTTTGGTGAATCTCCTTACGATTATCACTCATACCACTCATAGGTTTAATGGTTGATTGTTCTTCTCAAGTTATTTTAATGTAAATGCTCCACTATATGCTTGCTTATATGCCAAATCTCCACCACCTAGAGTATATACAAGCAAAAATAAAAAGGGGCTTTCATTATTAGTTGTAATGAGGCCAAAGGTAATGGTGAGTTTAAACCATAAACATTAACAAAGCATTAAAACAAAATTAAGGAACAAAAATGTAGATCAAACCATGAAAGTCACCTCACTCAAAAGAATTTAACCATGAACTTTTTTTAAAAAAAGATTAAATATAAATGTCTTATTTTTTATTGCCACTCTAAGGATATGTTTTTCTACCAATCCAAAGATAATTTTTATTTTTAATAAACAAAATAATATTTACAAGGCACCTGTAACACAAAAGACTTTGAATCCTATATTTGACAAGATTTCTTCTCACATCATTTAGTTCCTATATTCCCCAACACTTAAATTTACAAGTCACTTTGGTTTAAATGTTTCACTTACATATATGGTTAGTTAAGATTTCAAGGAAAAGGTTTTGTGTTTTTAATATAGATGAAATCCAAAGAAAAAGGAATTATGACTCAAAAGGGTTGACTAGAGATATTAAATTGGCTAAGCTATTTAAGTTAATATTTACATAAACAAGGATGATCTTTTATCATTTTCATGCATACATATACGAATGTGGTCTCAAAATAGTTCAAAGTAAGTTTTAGGGATATATTTATAGAGAAGAACACCACATGTCAAAGAAATACAGATTGAAATGGATGGATCAATCTTTTAGCTCAAAAGCTCATAGGTTTAAGTCACCTAACTTCACGCAATGCTTTATTACTTAGTTATCAAAGTTTATACAAGTGCATACTCCTTACTAATTCAATCGTTTAACATGTTATTACCCTCATACTTAAATGACTAAATCATATAGCATACAGATAATTCAATCCATCCAAAATTCAATTAATGAAACCATATAATGGTCCAATATAAAACAAACTAGCTAACCTACTAAGATAAGTAAAAAAAATCAAAAAACTAAAATAGTAATTAAAGTAAAATAAAAATGAAAGTAAAGAAATCACATAATGTAAGAAGAATAAAACGCAATTAAACTCTCCCCCATACTTAAACCAAATATTATCCACAATGTTATATACAAAGAATAAAAGGAAAGATAAGTGGAAGGAATTACCAGAATATGGGGGAGAGAAAGAGAGACAAAGTGAGCTCTCATGGAGATAGGGAATAAGGAGGCATAAGCCCTTGTTTGCAAAAAGCCATCAAACTGTGCTCTATACGAATCAGTTTTCGTTTAATTTTGTTCATACAGATTGGAATTCTAAGGGATAAAAGAGTAGAGGAAGAAGATGGAATGTCTGTGAAATGTTGGCTACTTTGGTGCATGTTCATTTGCTACCCTATATTGTTAAATAGTCTAAGAGAAAGGTATAGTAGTTCGGCTAGGTGGCATAAAGATGAAACTACCATCATCAAGTTGTTGAGTGATGATACCTGCTCTACCTAAACAATGTAACTCCGGGAGTTCCATCTATCAGTGTTAGATATATTAAGCAATCTTAACTTAATTAAAAGTATATATATATATCAGTGTTATATATACTAAACAAACTTAAATTAATTAAAAGTTATGTGAGTGAAATAAAAGTCTAATATCAACTTATTATTTTTCTTTTATACCATATATTAAAATTGTGTGAGTAATCGATAACCTAAGTTCATTGAAATATTTTGCTCCATATACCATAAATAATAAATCTCTACCTTAGTGAAAGTTCCTACACTATCCCTTCTACCTGAAAAATTATAAAGAACTATCGCAAATATTTAAATTTATGTTTCTTGAGGTAAGAACTTTTTAAAGCGCTAAGGTTATATGAAGTAGAATTGACAAACCATTCACACTACAAATCAACAAGTTTAAAATTAGAAATGTAATCACATTTTGAACTCGTGAATGGCTCTCTTTTGGCATCACGTTTCTTTACAAATCCTATGGAAATGTCAAACTTAGTAATTAAAAAAGAAACTTCCCTCCTTATCATCCTAAATTCAAAAATTCCCTTATTATACAAATTAAGGTCATTATCATATTGAACTAAAAAGTAGTATAGAATTTGTTAGTGAGTTCAATAAAAGCGGGAAACCTCTCACTCATATGATTATACTAATCCATTCTTTCAGCTAACACATCAAATTCTCCATAAAGTTCAGGTCCTATAAACTCTATGTATGAATATCGATACAAGGGTAAATTTTTAGCTCACACAACCTTTTATGCATATTCTTGTCTTACACAATAAAAAATTATCAAATCCCCTAATCTTATGCTTCAATTTTTTAGCTAATTCCACCTTCTTCCCTTTTTAAGTTCGAGAGTGATAGTCGTAGATTGCATCATATTTTGTAGGTAGTTTAGGATGTATTTAGTGGTTAAATTTAATTGATTGGTATGTATTACGATTAGAATTATGTTAGTTAGTTAGTTAAGTATTTGTGTTTTGTGGGTTAGAGCACATTTTTGACCTTCAATTTTATGTTTTTCAGGTGTTATGACATGTTTGCTAGTGTTTGAGGGCAAATATAAAAGAAAAAAGAAGACCAGAATCTGAACCCAGGCCTAAGCCATTATCGTGACAGAAGCAGATGCAAGGAGCCATGATCGTGGCATGTTGGCCACGATCATGACAGAAAGGGAAACAAAGTGCCAAGATCGTGGCTGTGTAATAGATACCACACTTCGACCTTTTGAACTTCATTTTTCAAAGACATTTTAAACCTTTAAAGCACCAAAAATGCCCTAAAGTTGCCCTAATTAGAAAAGATTATAAGAAGAAAAGGAAGAGACAGAAAAGAGGAGCCCCTACTTGTGCCATTTTGGGAAAGCTTCAAGGGAGAGAAGAAGAAGAGAGAGAAGAGGAAGAAAAGGAGAGAGGAAGCAGGTCTTCTGACAATGATGCCTTCTCGGGTTATATGATCCATGTTCTTTCTCCTTTCGATCTTTATTTCATTTCAATTAATGTATGAGATGATGATGGATTGTATGATGATCGATACTGGATTGTTGATGATGTTTTTTTAAAGAAAATAAGTAGTATATTCATTCACAAAAGGTGGAAATTGCAAAAGGAAGTGATTATTATCTTCAACAATTGGAGCATGTACAATTTAGCTATCTACAATACCTACTGAAAATACATGCATTGTTTATATTCTCATTAACTGCTTCATTCTTGTTGAGATAAGATATGGATGAAACTTTGTCAAAATGGTCATCCTTAGCTTGAGATAAAACTCCATCTAGGTGTACTTACTGTAACGCTCAAGTTTCCCAAAAATCTTAGTGTTTCTCATTATCCATATGAAATGTATAATCATAGCAAAACCAACCTTGAATACCTTTAAATCCTCCTTACTTTTCCACCTTAGCCTATTGATCCAATGCAGATAGTCTTACCAACTAAGGTTCATATCCTATAGCTCAAATAAATTGAGAAATTCTCTTCATAGCGGTCATGTATGGCAACACTTAAAGAACATATGACTAATAGATTCTTGCTCACTGGTACATAAGGACATAACTTATCGAACATTTGAAATTTTATCCTATCTCTAGTATTTAGCTTGAGTCAAGCTGCTAACCAAAGTATGAATGATGTGACTGGGCTATTCCAACACTCCATATCAGCTTGTGAAAAGGGAAAGTGATCAGTGGACCAAACAACATCTATTTACAAGACTGAGCAGTAAACTTATGAGAGTTATATAACTCCCATCAAACTTCGTCTTTGTGTCTCGTATCAGGAGAATAATCTGGCATACAAACAATTATTGGTCTTATTCCTCTCTTTGCATGAAAAGGCCAATGCCAGCTATCATTGCAAACAAATAACTGCATTTTGGTGTTGATAGGAATTAAACATGTAAGTCTTGCATAATGGTCCAAGAGCATGCCAGTTGTTAAACCAAAATGTTGTGCCTTTTTCGTCTCCAATTTAATGCTTGATATTGGAATGCAAAAAAGATCTGGTTCCTAATATTTGTTGAAAAGTATAGGATTGAGTACTCTTTTTAGTTATAGACCAAATGCTTGCTTGTTTAACATGAAACATGTGCACCCATTTCACCCAAAGACTCTTCTTTTCATAACTAATCCTACATAACTTTTTAGCTAACAATACCTTGCTCATTCCACTAGCAGAATTGATACCTAATCGACCATATTCTTTAGGTAAACAAATGACACTCCATTTAACCTTAGAAGTCTTTTTACTATTGAGATTGTTGATGATGTTCTAACTTTTTCTTTAGGATTTTACCTTAGTTCAATGTTAATATAGTTTTTGTGTTATTTATTTTGATTGGGTGTTGCGATTAATTACAAAACTTGCATATTTCAGTAACAAACCAAGAGAGTGAACTGAATAAAAATGATTGGGTTGGATTAATGAGAGTTAAGTGATCCAATAGACCATATGATTAATCATATCGATTATTATGCAAAGAGAGATCCCCTATGAGACCCAATAGTTTATTAGGGGGCTTAAAATCTAATTAGAGTTGTGGGTCTTTTATTAATTGAGAGATTACAAATTCCATAATTCAATTAAGGTTTACGTAATCTACCCTACTATAGTCTAAAACTAACACCATAATAATGCATAAATGACTAGATTAGCATTAATGATAGGGAAAATCTCCTATCTCATAATTTGGTAACTTTTCTTGGTTAATTTCGATTGTGACGTTTATGTTGCTCGATTTTAATTTCTTTTTATGTTAAGCTTGCGAATTAATTTCTTAATAATCACTTTATCGTATTTACTTTTTTGTGCAATTTTATTTTCATTTTATTAATTTCCTTAGCCTTAGATAACCTAGGATTACATTAGTTCACCTTCCTCATGGGATCGGCCCTTCACATTCTACAAATCACGACTCGTGTACCTGCGATATTTGAGGTCTATAAATTGTAAAGCTTGCCCAATATCCAATAGGGAGCATAGAGATGGGCCTCTTTTTTATTATTCCTGTAGTGGTGGGTGAGTCGAAGAATGCAATGAAGAACAAGGTGTAGTAGGTGCCAAAAGATGGGTTTTCAATGACAACTTGCATTGACAGTGAAGGTAGTGGTGATTGTGACTCCAATGATGACAGAGCTCATGGTGGGTCTTAATGGATCAATGGAATTAGCCTCTTAACTTTTGATATGGGTCTTTTTATGACTAGATAATGATGAGGAGATTGGGTAAAAGAGCTCTAGCATTAGGAGACATGATGGCATTAGAAACGATGAGGATTAAAGATAGAAGGCATTAGGAGAGGAATACAAATATTTTCACTATCTTTGGTTTCTAGTGTTAGTGACTTCAGGGGGAGTATGGAGAATGATGATAAGTTTGGTGAAAGTTTGGAAACTAGACAACTAACCAGTATAGGGGGAGAATTTGTAGTTTGAGAGGGATGGTTGCACTTAGTTTTATATTTGGGTCTAATACTAAAATAGTCTATCAAGTTATAAACTTGCTCGTTGACAAAGATGATGCAGGGTTTGGTGACAGTGAGTCTTTGAAGATGGACCACAAGAAGCCAAACCTGAAAAATAACAAAACAAAGAAAATTTATTATTATTTATTTATTATTGTTGTTGTTATATTTTATTGTCATATTTTATTATTTAAAATAAATAAGTCTAACCCTAAAGTAATATCAACGTAGTCTAAAAATAAGTGCTAACATATTATAAAATCAAAAATAAATACTCATAAAAATGGAAATGTTCAAAATAAATAAAATAAGACTAAAATGTTGTGTTGTCTCTTAAGTAACACCTACTTTATTATCATTGGCTTGACTTGATGCCTCTGTATATTGATCAATATAGATGGGACCTACTAAATCCTATATTTTCAACTTGTAAACCTTCATAAAAAAGGCTTAAGTATGTGACCATTGTTGACTTTGAATACTTCAAATGTTATTAAGCTTTGAATTTCAATTGCATAATGCGGAAACACTTCATAAAAAACAAAAGCCTAATTAAAAAATATCATAACTTACTTGGAAACAAATGAAGCATAGAATGATAAGGAAGAAATTTTTTACTTACACAAAATTCTTTCTTAGAAATCATTTTATCATGAAAGGCCTTTGTTTTACCTAATAAATTCTCGATATTTTATGCACATGATCATTGGTTTCTTTTAATTCTTTTAGTTAGAATATCCTATGTTTTCCACCCTTAACCAAATTCATATTACATTGCTTGACAACTCAAAGTACCCTATGTTCTAATTCAATTTAAAGATGACATTGCTTTCTAAATGCCAACCTATATAGAGACATACCAATTAATGTATTGGGAGTTATTCTAAACGCTCATAATGCATCGTTTAAATGTAGACTCCAATCTTTTATGCTTGAATTGAATGTTTTTATCTATGATAGACTTAATTTCTCAGTTTAAAACCTCACCTTGTCCATTGGTTTCTAGATGGTGTGACGTAGCAACTTTATGCATAACACCATACCTTTTTATTAATACTTCCAAAGTCCAATTACAAATATGTGTCCCTTGATTATTAATTAATGCTTTTGGAACACCAAACCTGCTAAATATGTTAGGTTTTAGGAAACCTACAACAACTTTAAAATGGACAGTTTAGGAAGGCTTTACTTTTACCCACTTCAAATCATCGTCAACAACTTATGAAATGTAAATATATCCAAAAGAAATAGGAAATAATCCATAAAATCAATGAATCGCACATGAAAAATTATATAAACTAAAAATAAAAATTTAAAGCAGCTCATTTTCTTGTAAAATATTATTCATTTTTTAGCAATATTCACAAGACTCAAAAAAAAGAATTAACATTCTAAAATAAAGAAGGCCAAAAGAAATTGGAATCCAATACTTTTTTAACTATTCTATTGGCTCAAAAACGTTCTTCATATATATATAAATAGCAAAAAATAGGAATAGAAGAAATTCTAGTGTAAAGTATACACCTTCTCATTACCTAATTAGTGCAATGTTTCTAAAGATATGAGCCATCCCACACATAATACTTCACATTACTTTTGAGCTTGTCTATTTAAGCTTTTGACAAACTAGATAACATATTAGTAACTAAGTAATTAACTATCCTTACATGTATTGGATGATTTAAGCTCGTAGGAAATAACTTTTTGTTAAAAAATTCTTCTTGCAAATTGGTTTCATTCTCTACATGTCTATAAAATGATCAACGACTATATTTTCTATTCCACTTTTATCTTTAACCTCCAAATCAAATTTACTCAACAAAAACATCCACCTTATTAGTCTCAATTTTGTATCTTTCTTTGTTATCAAATACCTAAGGACTATATGATTAGAATAAACTATTACCTTATTACCCAAAGCAAAACTTTTATAAAGAGAAAACAACTAGAAGCTTTTTTCAGTGTTTGAATATTTTTTTAAGCATCATTTAAGGTCATCAATGATAGTATATAGCTTGTGGCACTTTCCTAACTTATTGACTTAAGACAACTCCTATAGTATGACAACTCACATTGTGCATTATCTTAAATGAAAATCCCAAATTTGGCAACTAAATAATTGGTGCTAATATTAGTAACTATTTTAACTTGTTAAATGCACTTTTACACCTGTTGTCGAACTTGAAAATCACTTCTTTTTATAGCAACTTATAAAGAGGAAATGTGATGCAGAAAAATCCTTAATGAATCATAACTTGAAACTTGCACGTCCAGGAAAAGAACAAACTTTTCAAACATTAACAAGGCAAGGAAGAGACTGAATAACATCAATTTTAGCTTTATTTACCTCCAAACCCCTATTTGAAACAACATGTCATAAAATAATACCTTGTTCCACCA
This sequence comes from Erythroxylum minutifolium, assembly GCA_027123815.1. Lineage (NCBI taxonomy): Eukaryota > Viridiplantae > Streptophyta > Magnoliopsida > Malpighiales > Erythroxylaceae > Erythroxylum > Erythroxylum minutifolium. The sequence goes on from JAOTJB010000002.1 coordinate 27,694,851, forward strand.
AAAAATGACACTTTTAAAATTTAAAAACTAGATTATTTTTTATGCATCTATGCAATATAAGTGTTAAATTGTGTAGGAAACTATCATCTATAAATGGTAAAATCATCTATGAAATTTCTATGATATGATCTACATAATATGAAAATATACTCACCATACACCTTTGAAAAGTTATATGTGCATTGTAAGCTCTAAATGGCATTCATCGATGTACAAAAGTTATATGACACATGAAAGTTGTCTTTTCTTAATCCAGTAGAGCGATTGCAATCTAAGAGTAACCTAAAAAACTATCTAGAAATAGTAGTAAGCTTAGTCAATTAGCCTTTTTAGCATCTAATCAATAAATGGTAAAGGAAAATTATCCTTTTTGGTTACAACATTTAACTTTCTATAACTACGACAAAACTACCACCTGTTCTGAACTTAGGTGGGTACCAATTCATTATTTTAATTCCTTACCATTGGGATGCTAGTCTTTTTCAAAGAACCTAAATAGGGCTTATCCACTCACTATCTGAATTAGGATAAATAAATGTAGCTTCAAGACACTTCATAATTTCTTCCTTCACCACCTCTATTATAAGTAAATTTAGCCTCCATTGTAGTTTCTTAATTGGTTTTGCTCCCTTTCGTAGTAATTCAGAGGTAGAGGAACTAATTCCTCCTCTATCGATAATTGTCCATCCAATTGTTTTTCTTATTTTTCAACATATAAACCAATTTCTCTCTTCCTCATCATTTAATTTGCTAGAAATAATCACAAGTGGTGTCCCTCCATCTCTAGAATACACACTTTAAATGGCCCAAAAGTTGCTTTAATCCTAGCATTGGTGTATGAAAGTTTCTCACAAGATATTTCTATATTAGTATAAATTACATCACTTATAAATCTCAACTCCTTAGTCATTTAGTAACATCATATGTTCCTGCAAGTTATATATGAAATTTAATTCATTATTTTCTTCAAAAAGGTGTTCATATGTGCCTATTTACAACTCATCTTTTCCTTCTAGCTTAAACGCATCATGTATTAATGTATCAATTAAATCAATTGCATAAATAGGATAGTTATTATAAGGATAATTCACTATATTATATATATTAAGTTGCATAGAGTCCCCATCAAATTGCATCGTTAATTTACCACAATGAATATCAATTTTGTCTTTGTCATTTTTAAAAATGGTCTACCCAATAAAATTAGAACAAAATAATTATCATTCTCCATATAAAAAACATGTAAGTCACCTGGGCTTTTGATCTATCAATCAATTGAATTACCACTCTTATCTTTTCTAAAAGTCTTTAATTAAGGGTCAAATAAATAAAATGAGGCATCACATTAATTAAAGCTCCTAAATATAACATGGTCTTTTCTATTATTGTACCTTTAATAGTGCAAGGGATATAAAATATACATAGATCTTTACATTTTCTAGAAGATTTTTGAATAATTACTAAAACAATCTCACATAACTTAATCTTCTCATATCTTTTAACTCGTTTATTATCTTTTATTATGTACAAATTATTCAAAAATTTAGCATAGCAAATAAATTGTTTAATAGCATCAAACAGTGGAATATTTACTTCACATTTTTTAGAAGTTTGATATAAATTAAAATTCTCCTTATATTTTTGGTTATCCACTAAGGCTTTGGGGAAAGGAGTAATAGTTTCTTATTTAATTGAAGGAGGATTTGTACCTACTAGTACCTTTTCTTTGGGCATTTATTTGTCCTTTACTTTTCTTTTGTAATACCATAGAATGTGTCTTGATTGGCAGTTCCAACACCTTTTCACTTCTCAACACTATTGTATAATTATCCTCTTTCGAATAACTAGGATGGCAATTACCAAAATTCTACACTTCCAAATGACTAATTACATTAACCATTTGACTCATCTGACTTTCCAAACTTTGAATACTAGTTTTATTCTCTTACTAAAATTTAACAATGTCCGTGGCCAAAGTTTTAATAATATCTTCCAAATACATACTTGAATCATAATTTTGAGCTTGTTACAACTACCTTGGAGGAGAAAGTTGCATGTACTGCTACATATTGTTCACAAACTAATTGACTAGTGAAATAATATATGAATGGTTTGAATAGTTCCTCTCACTTGGATTGTAAGTAATAGAAAAAGGATTATAATTTTGATGTGATTGCCCCAAAAAACCTCTTGGGGCATTAACTTGTTCCACTAAACCTTTTTGAAGAGTTAGGAATTAGTTATCCATAAACTTTTTTTGCATCCATTTTTTCGATAGCCAATTGAAAAGAAAAAAAGTTAGTTCATCTAATTTTTTCGTGAAGGAAAAAAGACTACATGCTGAGATGAATGATCTAGCGTAATTTTGATTTATTAGGAGTTAAACACCATATTAGAAATTAAGTCTCGAGCTGCTTCAAGTGTTTTATCAACTTATGCTCTAACATTAGTGGCATTGGTCATATTTCATCAATTGATAGAAGACCATCATAGAAATATTGAATAAGGATTTGGTCACTTATTTAGAGGTGTTGAACCTTGTACATAGCTTCTTTAAATGCTTCCAACACTTGTGCAAACATTTTTCATTTTTTACCTAATCCCACAAATTTCCTTTTTGATGTTGGTGATTCTTATGACTAGGATAGATTTCCCTAAAAAAAGGTCTTTTTCTATTGTTTCATGTGGTGAGACTTCATATGGGTAAATGGTAGAGCCAATCATGTGTATCATCATTTAGAAAAATGGGAAGGTTCTCATTTTCATTTGCTTTCTAGATATTCCATTTAGTTCATATCACTCATACAACCTAAAACTCCTTTAAGTGCTTATGATTATCCTTATATCTAAAGCCTTAAAAAGTATGCAAATGATGGATTAGTCCATATTTTAACTCAAAAATAGTGTTATAATTACAAGCTATTATAGAGTTTGATTGGTAACCATGATTTTGGTTTTTTCACAAATTGGAGTATTGCACTGCTTCTAAATTTTTGTTTCTTTCCTTAGCCTTTTTGTAGTCTTTTTGATCTCTAAACTAAAATGTAGATTAGGTTAATTTGAAGATTGCATA
>JAOTJB010000002.1:27736649-27749567 GCA_027123815.1 Erythroxylum minutifolium
GTGATGTGACACGTCACCCTCGCGGGGCACGGACTCGGGTATCACTGTCGATATCGGGTTCGGGTTCAGCGGGAGTGAGGTGTTACACAAAGATTGTGAGAAAGTTTCGTAATTGTTCTGCTGCGGTCAGGATCGGATCTCGACCCGATTTTCCAACACCAACTTGGTCCGTACTTGAGAAATATCAACTAAAATTGATTGAAATTAACTAAACTTATAGAGTAGCTAGCTTAATGTGGCGCAAAATGAAATCCAAAATTTGATTGCTTGAAATTTCCAATTATTGCAGTTTCAATCAAATTTTGATTGAATTAATATTATCACATAATTTTCAAAAATCCTTCACCACTTCCCTCTTTCTACCAATTTAAAGCAATTTCTATCTAATTATACAGTAAAGAAAGAAAGACTGAAAGCAACTTTTACCAGTTACTCCGAGACTCTTCCTCTTTTTTATTTTTACAGGTTTATTAGGATCAAAGTAATTACAATTAAACTAAAAGAGCAAAATTTTTTAAGAAAACATAGTTTTAACCCATTTTTGATGCAATTACTGATAATTAGATATATGGGAAAGAAAATAGCCTTTCTTTTCACCTTTTCAGCACATCCTTCAGTGATTAATGATGGTCTTTATATTGATAAAGAGAAATAGTTTTTCCTTGAAAAAAAATACAGCAAAATAATCGCATGGCTGAGGACTATTCATCCTTTGTCTCAATGATTTGGATTACGTTGTGGTTGACAACCATCAAGGCTTCAGATGCAGTGTATTCACTTGTGTTACTATCATGACCATGTTTTAAACATTCAAATGCAATGTATTCAGTTACGTTACTATCATGGCATTTTCTCAATACGACATTTCCTCGGATTCCACTTGAGAAGGAGGCTACCGCCATGAACCAGTCTAAGGCTGTCAAAAAAGACTTGGAGCATGTTTGATTCTGTGTTAGGTTGCCTTAAAAGAATTTATAACTTATGATCACTTCACGTCTTCTCTCAATTAATTTTTATCATTTTGGCTATTTCAATAACTTTATGAATATATCAAATGTATAGCTCCTGTTTGTAGCTCATTCTATTTCCATGTTTCTCTTCTTTTAGAAGGCATATGCACATAAGCAACACAATTAAATGTCTTAAGGTGTGTTACCTTTGGCCTCCTTCCATGCCATGTTTCAAAGGAATTTGATGAGGTAGTGCCATTATAGGAGTTTGGTTAAGAATATAAGCAACTATATGTATTGCTTTTACCCATAAATTATTTGGTACATTCTTAACTCTGAGCTTGCTTTTTGCTTCTCAACAAGACTTTCTGTTCTTCTGCTCCACGAATTCATGTTGTCAAATTGTCTTTGAATTTGAATTTAACATAAAATTTGTCAAATTCCCTCGATACAAATTTTCTACTATTACCTATTTGTAGTACTCTGGTTATATGACCACTTTGCTTTTCAACAGAGGGCCTAAATTTCTTAAAGATTCGTAGCACTTTATATTTTTATTTAATAAATAATACCCAATTCATTCCACTATATCATCTACAAATACAATAAAGTATTTGCTATTTTCAAGCGAAGTAATATGTATTGTGCTGCTAATGTTTGCATTAAGTAATTTAGCTGGTCGTGAAGCTCTGTTGCTTTTGCCTTTCAGAAAGGAATCTTTATGTTTCTCTCCCATCACATAGCTCTCATATACATCAGTAATATGCTTCATTAGGCAAATCATGTACCAAATTCTGTTTAGATGATACGTCTAAACTTGTAAACTTTAGATGCCCAAGCCTCCTCTGATGCCATAACCAGCTATTATCTTTTAAGGAGACTGCAATTGCCTTTTTTCCACCATCGAGAGCAATTAGAAATATTTTATTCTCGTATGGGAACTTTAAGCAACACGTTGATCTTAGTTTCATCGGACAAACAACACGCGAGAAATCTTTAAAAGCAAGTGAGAAACCTTCCCTTGTGAACTATCTAACACTCAATAGGTTTAAATCCAAGTCTGATATACATAGAGAACATCTTTAATGCATCTGGTTCTATAAAAATTTAGCTTTATAACTCCTTTTCCATGTGATTCACGAATGGTTCCATCACAATCTTCACCAATTTTTTCATTAACCTATCTAAACTGATAAAAACATCTAATTTTGTTGTCATGCGATTGTTACAACCAATATTCATAAATCACATATATGAATTATAAATATTACACTACAATAAAAACCACATTTGATTACGAAAAAAATCATTAGTAAAAGTCTCAAAATCGCCGTATTAGCGACGATTTATATTCATCGTTAAAAACATCGCCAAATCCTCATATCTGAAAGCTATAGCGACATTTTTCTCTAATTGTCGCTAATAATTTTTTTCTACACTATATTTTCATAGCAAAAAACTTTTAACAACGTTTTGAGAAATCGTCGCTAATACTTTTAGCTACACCTTGTTTTCATAGCTAAAATTTATTAGCTACGTTTTTTGAAACGTAGCAAAAAGTTTAATCAAAAGATAGGAGAGCACCCCTTCTTCGAAAATTACAGGGTCATTTTTTGAGTTCCTTCAACATGGTTCTCTCAAGAATCCTAGTATACTCTACTTGTTCACCTATGTCGATTTGGGATACAATCAATTTACCGGGAGGATCACCCTCCCAATTTGAAAATTTTTGCAAAACGTAGCTCAATGTTTTTAGTTATATTTCTGAAAACATAGCTAAAAGGTTTTACCCTCTATATTTTTTAAAACGTAACCAAATATTTTTAGCTACGTTTGTAAAATGTAGTTAATTTTTTAATATACATTTTAATGAAATATTATACCATATTAATTATAATTATTTTTGACATTTTTAATTAATATTATTGTATATCATATTAGATTTTTTTAATTTATTGTACAAAAATATTATATAAAAATAATTGATAATTTGAAGCATTATATATGAAAAATAAAAGATCATTAAATTGTACCAACAAAAAGAATATTCTTCATATACAAGATTTTAATTACAACCTTAATAATTCTTATAGAAAAATAATAAATATAGAGACCAGTTTACAAATTATAAATGCTAAAATTACAAAAAATGGGACAATTGGCTAAGTTTGTCCATGTTGATGAAAGCAACTTAATAAATAAACTTTCATATTCATATTTATCCTTTTATTTAATAAAATTTGCTTTTCTTTTTTGTCTTTCTTTTAGTCTGTAATACTTTCTATATAACCAGGTTTATTGTCATAATAATATTTGAACTTGTGAGGATGAGTTTCATCTTTGTTACTTACAACATTTGGATGTTGATCTTTGTCACATAATCATCCACCTTTTCTATTGCCTTTGTCTCCTCTAGTTCCTTGAGAAGAATGAGGTGTTACGTTCATGCGAACTTTCATATCTTTGGACAATCATAATTTGGACTGAAATATCTTCTCGGTAGAACTCTCCTCGTGGCTATTTTTTTGCCTATCTTTATATGATTAAAAAGAGACCAATATTTCATCACTTATTAAGAAATTTAAGTCTTTTGCTTCTTCTAAGGAAGCAATAATAAACTTAATTTTTTTGTGGCAAACTCCACAATATCTTCTCAATAATCATTTAATTGAATATAAGTTCATTGTACTTCCTCATTTGATTCACTATTTTCTTAAGATTGTTGGAATAATCATGCATTGACTCTACATCTTTCATTAAAGAGCTATAAAAACTTCTACTAAGTATTTGAAGCTTGACTATAAGCATCTTTGTTATTTCTTGGTACTTGTTCTTTAGTGTATTCTATGCTTTTGCTTTCGTTGCTATAAAAGTACGTGAAGAGAAAATTATTTTAAATGGTATAAAAAATAAAGCTTTGACCTCTCTTTTTCTCGCACCTTAAAAATTTAGTTGCTACGCCTTTTCTCAGCATAACTTTTCTTATCAACTCCCGTGAATCTTGGAAGATAAATAAATTAAGTCTTCATCTTTGTACTTCAAATATCATAATTATATGTCCTAAAAAATTACAATTGTTGGTTAAAAAATGTTCACTCAATTTGAAATGTTTTCCAAAATACATAGTGATAGACCATAATAATAGCTTCGATACCAAATATTAGAAAGGAGACTATTTTATGGAGAACATAAAATAAGAGATTATGAAAGAAACTTTAATAAAAATTTTGTAAGCAACACAAATGATGAACTCACTCATTTATTCAGTAAAGAAAAACTTAAACATAAGAACAAATACTACCACTTTCTATCTTTTAGGAACAAAAAACCAAAGCTAAAAGACACTCCTATAAAAAGATAAACGAGGTATAATACCATGATAATTAGTTAAAATCCTTGACTCAATCAAATATTATAAAACATTATGGTAAAAATATGACCTAATTGTTTGCATTAATCAATAACAAAAGCAATTTGTTACTTCTATTATTAAAAAAATTCACATAGTTTTCTTTTTTTCCTCTCTATTAAGTATCTTGTTTTATATCTAAGGATGACATATCATGCCTAGCTATAGTACAAAAGAAAAAAAAAGGATATATCAGAAACAACTGATAATGGAATTTTTATATTATATGTGAGTTCTATAATTATATATTTTAATATAAAAATGAAAAGAGTGAATATATAAATGATGAAAAAGAGAGAGAACTTTTTTAATGCATTAAAAATATAAATAATTTGGAACCATGATAAGTAAGTTTATATTCCAATCTTCCTATTCAAGATGCTTATTCTTTTTTTGGTTAGAAGAAAAAATTACATGTATCATTCTTGTACTAAGCACATTGATCTGAGGTATCATTAGTTGCGGTTTGTAGTTGAGAAGCAACTAATAAAGTTGAAGATAATTTACGTGGATAAGAATGGTGTTGACATGTTAACAAAGGTAGGTCCTGGGAATAAGCTTGAGCTCTTTAGTAAGGTCATCAAGATGACTTTCAAATAATTAATTGGATGGTAGATTTCTCTTCCAAAATAAGCTAGAAGGGGAGATTATTGTGAGTCCATTGTCATTTTATAGATGTTAGCTTGACAAAACTACTAAATTTGGACTCTAGAGTCTTAACTATCTTCATGAAATAAAAAGAACAAAGTTCAAGTAAATTTGAGATAAAAACTGATGAATGGAAGTTGTTTCTGGAGAATACGTTTGTGATTGGAAGGCACACGTTCATGTCAGTGGTGGATACATAGTTGTATGCATAACCTTTTAAGTTTTTGTAATTGTGTGCTAGTTGAAAGGTGACACTTCAAGCTCAATCATGCCCATATGGAGTCAGACATGGTCGTGTCTGCTGATCGTGTAATTCAATATAATCATATATCATTATAATGTCATGGTTTGAAGATTAAAGATCAAACACGGTCGCCATATACAGTCATGTGGCTATGTACGATATAAAAATCTGATCTTTTGTAAGAAAAAAGATAAGTTTGAGAGTTTGAAGTTGCATGAGACAACAACACTCAACAAAAAATGAGTTTGAGTCCAAATAGTATTCATCAAGTACAATTTCAAATTATATTCAATTATAGGAGTTTTTTTTTAAGAACTAAAAAAAACTTGAGAACTACCTAAAAGGTGCTCTTGGGTGAGATAACTCAAAATCTTATGGTTTGTATCCTACTATTTTTGATTTAATAGATTTTATTGTTAGTTTATCTCGTAATTTTTACCTCTACTTCGGATAGTTTTTACATTAAAATCTTGTGTCAGTTATATTTAAGTTATCTTTATTATATGAGTAATTTGTTATTGATTGAGTAATCTTAGAAATTTTATGTGGGTCGTATGATGCTTTTGTGTTCTGCAGTTGCTAAGAAAAATAATTAATTGGTAGGCTAGTGCTGTTTGTTAAGTTGCCTTCGTTCATCCATGAATTGCCTGGTCGTGATCTGAATGATAGGCATTGAAAGGCACAACGCCCTGTCTGTCTCTGCTTAGCTACCCTACCAAACTTCAATTCACGGCATTGAACGAACCACGGCACGGAAGACCTCTCTGTCCTCCAACTCACTGCATGCTTCTGTATTTCTGAGACCAACTACGACTTAATTCCAATGTCAAAACAGGACAACGCCGTTGTAGTGCAACCCAGCAAATACCCAAATGTTGTTTTCAGTGCCACAACTGGAGCAAGTGCAACTTGGGCAACCGTGTTTAGTTGAATTGAGAAACATTGGAAATTCAACATGTTGAATGAACAAGCGTTTCCTAAGCAAAAGTGTCACGTATTGCGTCATTTTCTATGGGATATTTTGAATCCCAAACAGCGAAAGCAACTCTCAAATCTTGTCCCTTTTCTGGGTTAGTACAGCCTGGGGACTGTTTCAAGGAACTTGCGGTGTAGAAATTGCAGTGTTAGCATCCATTCTCGGTGGCCTTGATTCGTAAAATGGACTGGTGTGATGAAATGTTGTTACGTTGACAACTTGTGCAAATTATGTTTGTCTCTTTCAATTATCGACGCTTATGTCCGTCATTTTCTTTTGATTATTTTCACACCGTACAATGAAAATACCAAAAGCAACCAGTATTCTATTTGGACCCAATGTGACAAATATTGTACTAAAATTTGATTTTAGTACATTACGATACAAAATAATATCGAATATTATTTTTAAGAGAAATTTTAAGTTTTAGTCCTAAAATTTTTTAAATTCATAATTCTTACCAACCAAGAGAATCGGACCAGTATTAAAGTTTGGCACGTTTTTTTTTTTCAGTACCAGCCAATACGATGCGATATCCTAAACAATAGGAGCAACACGTTGACTCTACCAAATTACAGAAATATTGGGAATGGGTATAGAATTTTAAACGTGGTCCAAATAAATGATACCGAGCAAACGCACGAAACATCTAAAAAATGTGAAGAAACTCGCTACTTTCAATTTTAGTACGAATTACTAATTTATAAGCCCAATAGCACATAAATGCTTGCTTATTCTTTTCCTGTTAAAAGAGGAAGACAAAAACAAGAAATGGCCGTGACATGTGATTCTTTTATGTGGCTCCAGTTAAACAAGAAAAATCAATGTTGGTATCTAGCAACTGGACTGGAGATCTTTAGAAGACAGAAGAAATGAGATCAGTTCGGTAATTTCCCAGATATCACAGCTGTCACCGCTCTTATCACAGTTGCTTCCATGCACCTCTCTCCTCAACCTTCTTGCTGGCTCACCAACCCTCTCCTTCCCCTATATAACCCCCTCTTTCTCCAATCTATCATTTAACCAAATTTTCATATTTCTTCTTGGATTTTCACATTCTTTGTTTTCGTATTGCTATCTTCTTGGTTTTAAGATTTCCATCTTAGACTAATTGCAGTACTTCTTCATTCTGTGGTGATTAATTATTACTACAAACACTAACACCATGTTTTCTTCTGTTAATCACGCACATGCTCATTCTCCTTTCACTTCAGTTGATTTCTTACACAGAAAGCGTTCAGATCTTCGCCCTCAGCCATTCTCTCCACTACCCATTTTCCGGAATTCACAGAAACACCTTCATTTGGATGCCTCACTCAAACCCCTTCACATTATCTCTGTTGAGAATTTCTCATTTTCTGGGAAACCTCAACAAAAGAAGCCATTGTCAGTGTGCAATGCATATGAGGCTGATAGGTCAAGGCCTCTCGATATTAACATTGAGTTACCAGACGAGCAAACTGCGCAAAAGATCAAGATTGGGATATACTTTGCGACTTGGTGGGCCTTGAATGTGGTGTTCAACATTTACAACAAGAAGGTCTTGAATGTTTTCCCTTATCCTTGGCTCACTTCTACTCTCTCCCTTGCTTGTGGCTCCCTCATGATGCTCATCTCCTGGGCTACTAGAGTCGCTGATACTCCCAAAACTGACATCAACTTTTGGAAGACATTGTTGCCAGTAAGTAGTCTTGTGATATGTTGCTGATTAATCTCTTTGGTGGGCGAGGAAGTGACCTCAAAGATTCTTAAATGGAGTTGAAATTATGGAGACATCCATAAGTGTTGTTTAACCAAGTGAACTTGGTGTTATGCCGGAAACAGTAACAGTGACATGCAGTATGTAGGGAAAATCCAAGTGATGAACGAATAATCCAAAAGATTGTTTATTGATCTCATCCTAATCCTGCGTTGTTTCTTCATGGATAGGTTGCGGTGGCACACACAATTGGGCACGTGGCTGCAACAGTGAGTATGTCAAAAGTTGCGGTTTCATTCACCCATATCATCAAGAGTGGGGAGCCTGCTTTCAGTGTGTTGGTTTCAAGGTTTGTATTGGGTGAGACATTCCCTATGCCTGTGTATCTGTCACTTGTGCCAATAATTGGAGGTTGCGCTTTATCAGCCCTCACTGAGCTCAACTTTAACATGACTGGTACGGTCTCTTCTCCTGTCATCGGCTTTTTACTTGACTGTTTATCACTGTGAGTTCTTTGGAAGTAACTCAAGGTCGCCGTGGTTCCAGGGTTCATGGGGGCTATGATCTCAAATTTGGCGTTCGTATTCCGGAACATATTCTCAAAGAAGGGAATGAATGGGAATTCTGTTAGTGGGATGAACTACTATGCCTGTTTGTCCATGCTGTCCCTTCTCATCCTTACCCCTTTCGCTATTGCTGTCGAAGGCCCCCAGATCTGGGCTACCAGCTGGCAAAATGCTGTTGCTCAAATCGGACCAAATTTTGTCTGGTAAACATCTAACGCTCTTTCTTCTTTTGCATTTGTATAACAACTCACTAAATTTCAGTTGTTTCATATCCTTATAATTCATATCCTAAATGTACTGCAGGTGGGTGGCGGCTCAGAGTATCTTCTACCATCTATATAACCAAGTCTCCTACATGTCCCTTGATCAAATCTCCCCACTAACATTTAGCATTGGAAACACAATGAAGCGGATATCTGTTATCGTCACCTCCATCATCATCTTCCACACACCTGTTCAGCCTATTAATGCCCTTGGAGCAGCCATTGCTATCTTTGGGACATTCATTTACTCACAGGTTTATATTCTTATCTACTTCTTTACAACTTTGGCCAGCTCTGTAAACAAAGTCCACACGGATGCCCCCCTTCTTTTCAGAGGCCAGTAACGCTTGTCGAGAAAAGAATATCTTTTCTTGGTGTCAAATGTCTAACAACAACTTAATTTGCTTTAATTTGTACAGGCAAAGCAAAGGAGTTAAGAGCTCAGCAACGTAGATGCTATGCATTACATGACATTTAACTACTGGAAACTAGTTCGGAACTTTGGGTACAACTATTTGCTGACGTTACAAACTCTGGTGATGGCTGGCAATGGATGTACTGCTGGTGGTTTCACACGATCCATAGCTAGGAATCGATTTTCCTATGTAGACTTAACATCAATTTTGTAGCCATGCAAAGGATCATACTTGATAGCGATTCCGTTGTACCAATTATCTGCGAAACAGCCGTTGTTTCTTTTTCTCCCTTCCATTTTACCAAGCATCTCATAATTATTACAATAAATATTACTTTAAGAATTAAATAAAACAGAAAAATATTAACAATTTGGGTTAGGGTCATATTTACACGACAAGGAGAATGAAAATTCTTTATACCAAATTTGATGCTTTAATCAAATTCACTGAGAATTACGAATGGAGATGCTCTATTTATATTTCAAGACTATTATTGGGAATGGTAACTCTACTTTATTTTGGTTTGACAATTGGATTGATCAAAGCTTATTCAATGAAGTGCAGTCCCTAAGCCTATTAAAGTCTAAGATTCCTCCGAGTTCAAGACTAAATGCGGTGATACAAGGTAATAATGGTTCCGTCTGATCAGAGAAGGTAATAGGTTGATAAGATTCTATCCTAATTATCTTCCTAACCTAATGGAGGAGGACAATATAATTTGGATACCTGATCCATCCAAGGTCTTCACTAATACCTCTTGCCTATTGCTCCTTAGAACCCCAAGGTTCATTGGTTTGAAATTGTCTGGGAAAAAAACCTTAATCCATAAGGCCTTTTTTGTTACCTGGTCAGCAACTAGACTAGGACTCAATACCAAGGACAAATTGCATGGCCATATTGATGATTATACGTATTATGTTACATAAGAGCTGGAAGTATTCATCATTTATTTTTTCAGTGTCATTACTCTAGCTCAATTTGGTCCACCATTCAGCATTAACTTGGATTATTCAACCAAGTATCAGATTAGTGTGATGTTTTAAAGTGGGCAAATCAAATGATAAGGAAATTAGGAAAAGATCAACATTTCTCAAGGACAACATTCAACTAATGTATCTATGCTGTTTAGAGGGAGAGGAACAACAAGATATTCAAGGACAATGAATTAGATAACCAGAGGTTGTTACACAACACCATCTGTTGGATTAGGGGTATCTCACATGCAAACAAGGCTTACGAATTTGCAAGCCCTCCTATAAGATCAAGGTGGAATCTCTAAGATACTAGGAGACTCATAAAGTCTTCCAAAATCTTGTTTATTGTCCTAGGAGTTGACATGCATGACATATAGCCCTCTAAAGTTCATCTTTAACATATCATGCATAAGGTTTAACATATTTGATTCAAACAAATTCTTACTAGTTTGGGTAGGCAATCATTCTGGGTAGATGAAGGTCATGATTGATCTACCACAATAAAAAGAGAGCAATGAACCTTTCCCCTATCTTACTACGATTAATATGGTAGCAGAAAGTGCTCCACTTTGTAGATTTAAGTCAACTATTCACTAGAAGCAATTCCAGAGGACTCCCGTTATTCTATCCCTGCCTTAGTCCTAATGGCAATGGCAACAAAGAGATAAACAAACAGAATCACAAAGGAAGCCCACTTACAAGCTTTGGAGATGAGGAATATACTTTGGGATGGAAACTTTCATGCTGCTCTTGTTCCAGGCATTTTATAGAGAACCATAGAGGAAGAGTATCGATCGCGTTTAATTACAATATAAGGATAACTATCATATTGAATAGTGCATGTGAACTTTTGTCCCTTGACAATATCTTAATACTTTCTTTGCAGTTTTCTAATGATCCATTCCTGGGTTACTTTGGTATCTACAAAGCATACCAACTGCAAAGTTAATGTCCGACCTTGTACACGTTTGAGCATACATCAAACTTCCAACAATAGATGCATAAGGAATTCCTTTCATTTATTGCTATTCCCTATCATTCTTTGGACATTGCATGAGACTAAATTTGTTCCCTTTCTGAATTGAAACTAGAGACGATGAACATTTATCTATTCTGAATCTCTCCAAAACTTTATTAATATATGCTTTTTGAGACAAACCTAAAAGTCTTTGTGATCTATTTCGAAATATTTTTATTCCGATCACATAGCTTGCCTCTCCCATATCTTTCATTTCAAAGCTGTTAGAGAGAAACATCTTAGTCTCACTTAATAAAACTTACTCCCACTGACCTTCCGATATATACACCGATCAACAATGTTTTCTTTAAAACCAAAGGAAACAACAGTATCATTAAACTTAAGATACCATTGGCGGGAAGCTTGCTTGAGTCCGTATATTGACTTTTTCAATTTACACACCATATGTTCTTTCCCTTCAATTGAAAAACCCATTGGTTGATCCATATATACATTTTCCTCTGAATTCCCATTTAGAAAAACAGTTTTTACATCCATTTGATGTAACTCTAAATCATAATGAGCCACTAGTACCATGATAATTCTGAGAGAATCTTTTTGGAAACTGGTGAAAACGTTTCCTTATAGTCAATGCCATCTTTTTGAGTAAAACACTTAGCAACAAGTCTAGCTTTGTAAAGTTCAAGGTTGCCATGAGAGTCACGCTTTGTCTTAAAGACCCATTTACATCTAACTCTTGCATCCTTAAGGTAATTCTACAAGGTCCCAAACACCATTATGATCTACAGATTTGAGCTCATCTTTCATTGCGTCTAACCATTTATTAGCATTAGCACTATTAATGGCTTATGAAAACGAAACTGGATCATCATTGATTCCTAAGTTATCTTCAAACTCTTATAGATAGACCACATAATCATTCAGAATAGCGGATCTCCTTTCTCTTTGGGATCTTCTTAATGTTATTTCATGTGGTTCTTCTATTGCAAGTTCATGTTGAATGTCAAGAGCATATATTGTTGCTCTTCATGATTGTTATACGGTGCAACAATTTGAGTAGTGGGAACACAAGTCAAAGGGACTTGTATTCTAACTTCCTTAATTTTCACATTTTGTGAAACATCACTCCCACTTGTTTCACCATTCTCAACAAACCTAGCATTTCCAGTTTCAACAATTCTTGTACTATGGTTAAGACAATAAAATCTATACCATTTAGATTTTTCTCGATAACCAATGAAATATCCACTAATTATTCTTGCATCCATTTTCTTTTCTTGTGAATTATAAATCCTTATTTCTACCTGGCAATCTCAGACATGTAGGTGCCTTAAACTAGGTTTCCTACCAGTCTACAGTTCAAAAGTTGTCTTTGGAACTGCCTTACTAAGAACCCTATTTAACAAATACATGGCAGGTTTTAAGGCATACATCCATAATGATAAGGGTAAAGATGCATTACTTAACATACTTCTAACCATATCTATTAAGGTTTGATTACGTCTTTCTGATATACTATTTTGCTGTGGTGTACCCAGCATTGTGTATTGAGCACATATGTCATGCTTTTCTAGGAATTTAGCAAATGGACCAGGGTGCTGTGCACTTTCATCATATCTTCCGTAATACTCACCACCTGTATCAGACCTATCGATTTTCACTTTTCTATCTAGTTGCCTTTCAACTTCAGTTGTATAAATTTATAAGGCATTCACTACTTGAGATTTCTCATGCAGTAAATAGACATATCCGTAACGTGAATAATCATCAATAAAGGTGATAAAGTATTTTTCT
>JAOTJB010000002.1:27797707-27819068 GCA_027123815.1 Erythroxylum minutifolium
TAGGAACAATTTCAAAAAACGTTGCCTATAGTTTTTAGCTACAACAATTTAGGGACATTTTGGGTGACAAAAATATAAACGTAGCTAACAACTGTAGGTGGTGTGTTTTACACATTTAGCTAAGATTTTTTTAGCTAAATGTTAACTTTGTTATAGTGGTCCAAATGTTAATAGATCGAGCTGAGCTCGGGCCGACCCTTAGTTGGATGGCCTGCAGGTCAATCCATGGCCCGACGAGTCAGAACTGGCCAGCCTGGCTTGGCCCATCCTTGCTTTTTTTTAAAAAATTACAAAACGAAATTGTTTTGTTGTTCCAATCAGGCCACGGGCTAGCCCGGCCCTGCCCGACCTCGACCCGTGGCTTGATTGACCTAGACCAAAATCAGGCCAGGCTGGGCCAGGCCAAGCCAAAATTGATATCTTATGTAGTGGTTGGGTAAGGATTTATTGGTTACTTTCAAAGTTGTGGGGTTGAAGAAGTCATCTACTAATTAATTGGAGGTCGTAACTTCCTTTTTAAGACCTCCTAATCCAAAATAGGGTGTCACAAAGTACAAGGATATTTAATGGTCTAACTAACTGGAGTGAAGTATCAGTTTTGAACTCTTATAGATATGATATTGATTTTTCCCAATATAATGTATTATTTTTTTAACATACACCTTTTTGCTGCGGTTTACGTAAATTAGATGACTATAAACAAACCACGTATGAAAAGGACGTATCATGTTTATAAGAAAATTCCACCTAACTCTATGTAAAGAAAATTCTAATAGATCTTTTGAATGTATTCCAATTGAAATACAAACATGTAAAAATGGAAACCAAAGTTAATGAATACAAAACCCTAAAACTTCACTCCAACTTTCAACAACTACATATGTCCAATTGATCCTGATTTAAGTTTTCATAACCAATCAAACCTCCTGTAGCAACGTTTTTATATTTTATTTAACGTAATAAGCAGCCAAAATCTAGTCACGTAACCAAAGACATCAAAATATCATGCAGGCACCTGATTTAAGAATGTTAAACAGAAAGAGACCATGAGAATTCCCTCAAAGGAAGATGAGAGGAGAGATTTATCAAAAAATGGAAAGGATTGTCATCTCCAACAATGTTGAACTAGGAAATATTAAAGAGGAGGGATGAAGAAGGAAGAGAAACAAATTCATATGTGCAACTTAAGCTTTTAGAGAAACAGAATCTGAAACGATACTCTAAAACTTTGAGTGCTCATAATTCTCATCTTAAATAAAAATTAACTGATTTGGAAATGAGACATTAACATAAAATTCTTTTAAAACTACATACTTATACAAATACTTATCAACAAGATCAATTCTCTCACAAATAACTTAGGAAATTCAACGATTGATCTTGAGGGGATCAACCTGAAATTTGACTACTTCAATAATTCTTTAGGAAGTGTGAGTAATGATGGAACTTCGTTCATGCATTTGCATTAACCCTTCATTCGATATCTTGGTTCTCAAGATCAGTTGGAGCACCTCACTAGACCATTTTCCAAAGTGAACTTTGAATCTACACCTTCCAAACTTGATGGTCTCAATAGTTACTTCTAAAATTAAGGCACTTTATTAGAGATAGAGTCTCATTAGCAATTTTGAAATTATTTTCAAAGGTAAAATGTTTCAAAAAATTTAAAAAAAAGCATTTATATGTTTGGTCCTTAAAGTACCGAATCTTTCATTTCTAAAAGAAATTTACCTTGTCTTATTTTGTAACATTATTTATAAGATTATTTCTAAAATTATTGCTAATTTAACTAAAGGTTGTTTTAAAGACTATCATCAATTCCTCTCAAGATGCCTTTGCACAGGGAATAAGCATTAAAGATAACATCTTAGTTTCCTTCAGGTACTATAATAGACTACCCAACATCAAGGGTTGTATTATGAAAATTGATTTTCAAAAAGCTTTCATCAAAGTATCGTCTTACTTCCTTAAAAATACAGTGAAAGCATTCAATTCCCTTGCACTATTCATTAATTGGTTGACTCAGTGCTTTACAGCCACCTCCTACATTATATTAGTGAATGGTGAGTCTACTTCTTTATTCAAAGGTTCTAATGAGATTTGATGAGACGATCCTTTCTCATCTTATCTTTTTTTTTTTTAAATGAATGATATATTACTATAGTAGAAACTAATTAAAACATAACAATGAGTTCAAGGCTTGAAGCCTACAAAAATATTACAAAAAAGGAAAGGGAATCATAGATTGAACACAAAGTACATATAATAAGTAACTAAGAAAAAGTTAAAGCAGCCATCGGTCTTCATGTTTATGGATAGAGAGTGTTGTGCATTTTTGGCAAAGATATGTTCTCTGATCATGTTGATGGTTTTGTCCTCAATCATGTATTTATCTTCCTTCTTATCTAAGAATCTTCAATTGTTTCTTTCTTTCCATATACAATATATCAAATAGTAAACATAACTTTGAGAAGAGTAACATTAGGTTGTCTCTTCCTTGTATGATTAATCATCTAATTCAGAATATGCTCCCAGTTATGGCTGCATTATGGAATAGATAATAAGTGCAAGATTCGGCCCCAGATTTACTTAGTGTAGTAGTAGTGAAAACATAAATGGTTCCCATCTTTAACTGCTTTATTGCATAGTAGGCAAGTAGCATCCACCTCTCCTCTATTTGACTTTTAGTTTGGATAGCCTATTTTTGACAGCCAACCAGCAATGATAGAAGCCTTAGGATACATAGTATCTTTCCAAAATAGATTAGCCAAGGAGCCATTGAGTTGTTGGTAGAAAATAATTGATGGCAAGAGTGGTTTGTAAAGTTACCACTCAGGTGGAGTTCCCAAGAGATAGTATACTCACGTTTAGTATTTTGGAGCAAAGGGAACTAATTCATAAGAGAGTGGAAGCCTTGGAAATATCCTTGCCATTCACCATTTGCAATCAAGGTAGAAACCTTTAGACATATTGGCAATTTATTCATTAACAGTCAAAGGTCGGGAAGTTGTACAAGAAGACTGATATCTAACCAGTTGTCATACCATAACCAGATCTTATTTCCATTACTAAGCTTGTGTTTAATGAAAGGATATATGATATCCCTCAATTTCATCAGTTGTTTTAGAATCTAAGATCTATCCTTTGAAAAATCAGCCTGCCAGAAGTTTATATCCTTCAAATAGTATTTGCATATTCATTTTGTCCATAAGGCAGTCTGATCTGTATATAATCTCCACAATCTTTTGCACATTAAGACATTCTGCATATTGGAGGTAGAGATTATCCTAAGACCTCCTAACTTTTTAGAGATTGTAACCTCACTCCATTTAACTCTATCTTGGTTAGAGTTCCCCACAGTTCCTGACCAAAGAAAAGATTTCATAACCCTTTTTGATAGCCTTTCTATGTAATGCAATGTGTGACGTCCAATAGATATGCAAACTATTTAAAACCAAAATTATGAGAGTGAGTCTAATGAGATATGAAAGAAAATGATTTTACCATGCCAACACTTTGGACTTCACCTTTTCAATGATGTGGTGAGCAATCGTGCAGCTTAGGCTTAAAAGACATAATAGGGACTCTAAGGTATTGAAATGGGGAAGAGCTTATATTAAGGCTAGTACTTCTCCTAATTTCATCCAAATTCTCACATGTTTTGAAAAAATCAAACTGCTCTTATTGGCATTTAGTTTTAACCCAGAACAATCTCCAAAAAAAGTTAACAAATTCATAATTCTATGTAGTGAGGGAGAGTCAACACCACTTAAAATAAGTAGATTATCGACATATAACAGATATGTAAGATTAAGTTCCTTTTATCTATGATGGAATTGAAAGCCCCCATTACAATGGATTAGCTTACTTAATAACCTAGAGAGTACTTCCATAGTAAGAGTGAATAGAGAAGGAGATAAGGGATCTCCTTGTTTGATTCCTTTGACAGGTTTGAGGGGAGTAGAAGGGATGCCATTTACCAATATACTTGAATAAGTAGAAATACTATAGGACATGATCCATTGAACAAATTTATTTGGAAGATGAAGTGCTTCAAGACATAGTTGGATAAAGTCCTATCTAACCGAATCAAAAGCTTTTAAAAAGTCAATCTTAAATAAGCAACTTTTAAGCTTTTTGCTAGTATGATAATCCTTGAGCAACTCTTGCAAGAGCAATATATTGTCACCAATATATCGATTAAGCATAAAGGCTAACTTAAATCTTTCAACTAGAATCTTGGAGATTACCTTATAGATAGCATTGCAGTAAGAGATAGGATGATAGTCATTCATTGTGCAAAGATGAAGCTTTATTAGAACCAAACAGATATATGTGTGGTTGATTTCCTGTAGCATTTTGTCATAATCAAAGAATTCCAAGATACCTTAGTGAAAAACTGCCCTATGATGTCCTAACTCTGTTGAAAAAATAAAGCAATGAAACCATCAAGTCCAGGTGACTTAGATGGATATAAACTAAAGAGGACTCATTTAATATCATGAAATGTCATAGGAGCCATCGAAGAATCTTTGATATTTTACTCAATATTAAAGTTAAAGATCTAAAGGACATTGATGTTAGGAAGAGAAGCGTCAGTTGATCCCCATCAAATTAACATAATATCTTTTGGCTATCTTCAAAATATTTATTAAGTCAATATGTTCCTGACCCACACTATCTATCAGTTTAGAGATCTTGTCGACATTTCATCAAGATAATAAGGAGGCATGAAAGAATTTTATGTTAGAGTCCCCTTTTTTTAGCCAATTTAATCTTACTTATTGTTTTAGTACTGAGTTGTAAAAGTTAGGTGCAATCCAATATTCCTGGAGGCATTTATTTCTGCATGCCAAAGATCAATATTATATATAAATTCGTAACAAGACTTTTGAGTTGAGGCAAGCTTCTCCTTAAGGTGTTGTAAATTGACATTTTTGCCTTGCATGAGTGCTTTAATAGCCATCTTAACTCTTCATAACTTTTGCATAAGTTGATATGATTTAAATCTTGAAACTTTAAAGCTTCAACATCTACTAACTGTTTTATGAAAACCATCCATTATAGAAATAGCATTGAAGAATCAAAAGGGTGCTCCAATATTTTTACAAGTTGTTAGCCTCTAAATCAATATATAAAAATGATCAGAGATCAAGTTTTCACTAAAAAGCACAAAAGAATTTACAAACTGATCAAGCCACATAGAATTCACAAGAGTTTTATCCAATTTTTTACAAATCAGCAAATTAACTTGCTGATTATTGGACCAAGTTAGGGGTCTACCTATGGAGTTGAGGTCCACTAAGTCTATTTTGTGATGGTCTTATCTTATCTTTTTTCTATGTGCGTTAAGATACTCACTTAGTAATTTTTAGAAACATTAATAATAGCATTGGTTTTATGTACCATAAAAATGCAATCAGTTGAAACACTTCAACTTCTCCTTTATAAATGACTTACTTCTTTTAGTAATGCTAGTATCTATTCAGTGTAGTATTTCGTCAAGGCATCGCAAGAGTTTAGAAATTTGCTAAGGCTAGAAGTCAATCCAAGTAAAAGCTTAACCTTTTATTTTATATGGGAATATAGAGATAACTTCTCTTTTGGCTCACTATATAGGTTTCAACATAGGAATGCCCTTTTAAAATACCTCTAAATTTCTCTTACAATATCAATAATTTCATACATGGATTCTTTGTCTCTATTTCATCAAGTGGAATAAAGGTTTGATGGTTGAACAAAAAAATGCCTATCATAAGTATAAAGACAATAATTAATAATATCAATTTTAAATAACATGTATATTTACCGAAGTGCTCATCTTTTCCTTCTCTTCAATTAATATTGTTAAATTGATGGAGAAATTATTTAAGAACTTCTTATAGATAAGTGAAAATTTTGATGCTATTAAAGCCAAGGTCAACGGTGTAAGTTATGTTTACCAAAAAAGAAGGAATTTGGTTCCATTGGATTATAGAATGATGATCAAGATGCTACTTATTAAAAGAATATAAAAATTGTTTACTAATAAGTTATTGGTTCACACTAAATTCTTAAAAAGAAACTAATTCTAGACCATTAAACTAAATCCTCAAACTTCATGGAATTTAAAATAAATAATAAACATCTTTTGGGGCAATGAAAGTGATTGTTGGCAATAAGAAGCACACATTCTTTTGGTACAATAACTAACACTCCTTAGGCCCTTTTAAAAAACTTATCGACTATTAAATAAATAATTGAAGTAATTCCAGATATTTCAAAAGTTGATATAATTATAAAGAACAATGTCTAGGGATGACCGTTAAACAATTAAGGAGTCTCTTGAACATCAGAACCAATTACTTTCTTGTGCCCCTAACAGTACAAAAAAGAACATGATTTGGAATTGTCACACTAGACTTAACGTTTCAAACAAATCTTGCTTGTAATTATTCTCTGAAAGACAAATTATGATTTATTTGGACAAAACTAGTATAGTTTCCTATGATATCTATACAACAAAGACTTTAGACTAAAGATAAAATATATTTTATCTTTATACCAAACATACGATGTGCATTTTGTGATTTGAAAATTTATTCTTACAATCACTTTTTTTTAAATGCTTCTACTTAATCTTTAATTTGAAATTCCTTTATTCAACTTTGTAATTTATAATGCCGTAACTAACATTAGCAATAAACAGATGAATGGATATGAGATACCTCTTTTAAAATAAAAGGTGAGTTAACATTATTCAAACTAGCCTTTAACTACTCATCGTATACAATTTAAAGAGAAAAGGAAAGCAAGAATTCTCAAAAAACAAGTTAAATCCTTTATTGAGCTTCATCAGTAAGTGTATCATTAGATTAGAGAGATTGATGTTATTAAAGTGATGTGCATGAATTAATAATGATTGAATTTTGTTTAAAGAACATTTTTTAGTTTTTTTCTTTAAATAATCAAAAGTTAACAAAATATAAAGGAATTAAAAAGATAAAGAACTAATCTTTGAACTATAAAGGAGAACCACAAAGTTTAAGGATTAGCCCACTTAATTCTCTAAAGGAATAACAACAAAGAATTAAGATTTTAAGAGTACATACAAATTTTCTTTAAGCTGAATCATATAAATTCTATTCTAAAATCTGATGAAAATTACACACCCTAATGCCACTCTAATTAGGAAAACAACCACACTCCTATTGGAATCAAGAAAGCTTAATCCTACTTTAATTAGGAAAATAACCATACTCCTATTGAAATTAAGAAAGCTTAATCATTCTCTAATTAGAAAAATAACCACACTTTTATTATAATTACGAAAATAACTAATAATTAGAAATAATTAGCTTATAAAACCTAAAATAAGGTATGTCTAACCAATTACTCGCAAACTTTGTATGATTATTTTCAATTAGGTCCAATACTCTCACATCTTCGAAGAAATTGTCCTTAACTTTTGAAAGTTGTCATCATCAAAGTAAGGACTCAAATCTATGATATTGATTGTAGTAGAAACATCCTAATCTCCCGGAAGATCAAGTTATAAGCATTATCTCCGATTTGCTCAATGAATCTGAAAGGATTATTTATACAAGGCATTAACTTATTCTTGCGCTTGGATAAAAGCCTCTCCTTCCTAAGATGAAGCCACACAAGATCTCTGGGCTTGAATTTTGTTTGCTTACGATGCTTATTGGCTTTAGCCTTATATAACTCATTCGCCTTCTCAACCTTGGCATGAACTTACTCATGAAGCTTCTTCATCATCTTAAATTTAGCTTTAGTATTACAATTTATGGGCTCTTTCTTGCTCTTATTATACACTAAGATATCATTAAGATAGACCAACATTAACTCGCTAAGAAATGGCCTTAACCCTTCATTCAGGATCCATATAAAGGTACTAGCGAATTAATGAGACCAAACATCATAAACTTCAACTCATATAGCCCATCTTTAGCTTTGAACACCTTCTTCCATTCTTCTCCTTCACATATTATAATCTAATGATAACTGCTACAAAGATCAACTTTATAGAACACGTTCGAGCCATGTAACTCATCAAGTATATCATTGAGTCTGATAATAGGAAAACAATCCTTGATGGTTATATTATTCATGACCTTATTATCAAAGCACATTCACCATATCCCATCCTATTTTGGAACCACATAAGGAGACATGGATTCAAGCATATAACCCATCTTCATTAACTCGTTAATTTACCTCTGTAACTCTTTTAATTCCTTAGGATTAAACTTATAAGCTGGCCTGTTTGGTAATGGAGCTCTCAAAATTAAGTCAATTTAATGTTCAATATCCCGAATAAGAGATAAACCTAGGGTAAATCATCCAAAAATACATCAATACATTCACGCGGAAGAAGCTCCATCATTTAATTAACGAAAGATTCCTTTGAACTCTTTAAAACTTCTCAAACAACCATGACATACCCTCCTTTAAAGTCAACCATTTCACATATAAATTTATCCTTAGTATCAATCATACTCGACTTTGAACTTTTATTAGCTGCATACATTCTAATTAGGTCAATAATAAAGACTTCAAAGTGAAATTGCAATTATCTTTATAAGTATTTATATGTTCTTTGTAGTTACCATTACGATCAAATTGCCAGGGTTTAATAAACAATATATGACATTCATCTATTAGGAAAACATCATACAAAACTTCATCACGATAATTACCAATTAAATGAAATAAAGGACTTTTTTGTTACCTTAAGCTTATTCCCCTTGCTCAACCATTTAAGAGAATATGGTTGAGGATGCTTAAAAGTAGAAAGACCTAACTTATTAATCAACTCCATCCAAGTAACATTTATATAGTTACCCCCATCAGTTATAATGTCGCAAAGCTTCCCATTCATCTTAGCTCTAGTTTGAAAGATCAATTCTCATTATCATACTTCATATGGAACTGATTGATGATTTAAGGCACCTCGAATCATTAACGATTTGCCTTCCATCTATGATTCAACATCAAAAGATTGTTGCCCTACATACAAGCAAAGGTTTGAGTTTCATATCGTACCGTACCATCTAGAAGGTATCGTACTATCCAAAAAAGGTACAAAACTTGCCTTATTAGTACCAGTTGTTAGTACCGTTTGGTACCTAAACTTTAAAAAATTAAAGTACCTTTTTAAAAAAAAATAAAAAACTCTCTCTCCCCCTTTTTGCCCACCCAGATTCGTCTCCACTCTCTTTACTCTCTCTCTTTATCGCTACCTACACCAGCCACCATTTTTGTGCAACACCAAAAGAAAAGATTGCAGATTTAGTAAAAACATGTAAGAAAATAGTGAAGCACATAAAAAAGAAAACATATTGGCACCTTCGTGTGGTTAAAGTCTCTTCAAAAGAACGACAGTCAAAGGAATATAATAATAGAGTTTATTTCCAAAACAACAAACAAAACAAACAATCTGTCACACTAAAAAGGAAAAACAAAAGAAGAAACCAAGAAAGAAGAAGAAGAATGTGAAAACTGAAATGATGCAGTAGTCTGGTGGAGGTGAGTTTTAGTTTTTTAGAAGAGAGAAACGATGGTGTTTTGAGAAATCACAGCATGACACATCATGTTTTTATAGCTAGCAAATGATGTGCATGCCCTTTGTTTACTTAATTTGTTTTAATTTCTGGATAAAGCTTCCATACATTAAGGATAAGATAATCTCTAGAGCCAAATCTAATTATATATATATATATATATATATGTATGTATGTATGTATGTATGTATGTATGGAAGCTATATATTTTTTCTATAGCTTTAAAATATAAAAAGAAGCACTTCCTCTTCTATTTTTCAAATAACCAATTATAGTGTGTTATTCTTTATTATGTTTATTGGTCTAGACATGTCAGTGACTATTATTTGATTTATCTTGGAGAGAGATTAGTATTTAATCTTTACGGATTATTTTAATTCATAAACTGGGATATATATTTACAAGTTATTTTAAATTATTATAATATATGATTTTTGAAAACATGGTTAATGTAAAATTATAACTTACACAGTACAATATATTGAAGGACTATTTTTTAATTTAAAAAAATTCAGGGACTACTTTATGAATTTAAAAAATTACCCGAAACGATATCTGATATTGATCGATACTAGTATAGTACCGTACTAGAACCAAATCTGATACCAGTACTGGTACAGTATTCATAACGTTGCATACAAGACATCAAACTCCCCTTCCTCTTTTAAGACCTCCTTCTCCTCATTCTCGAACATTCCTTCCAACATAAATTCATCTGTATGTTGCCTATTATGAAGAGTCATATTGTTTTTTGTAGGAAAAGCACTTCTCATCTTCCTTGTTTTGCATCTTAGCATTGCCTTTAGAAGCACTCCATTACTCCTTTTTGCTTTCTCCTTCATATCCTTGAAATTTTAAGAAGTGGTACTTAAACATAAACCTAGAAGAAAGAACCATGCACATATCTTGGTTTCATATCCAATCTATATTAGTCTTGTTTTTCCATTTTAAGAGAGAACCATGCACATATCTTGGTTTCATATCCAATCTATATTAGTCTTGTTTTTCCATTTTAAGAGTGAGTGTATCCAACTCATTAAAAGAGAAATAAGGTTACAACTTAACCTTATCTTGAATATTAAGGTTTAATCCTTTGAGATACCAAGCCATCTTTTGATATTTATCCTTCTTAATACTGCTAAACATCACTAACTTCTTAAATTCCTAAGTATAATCTATCATGGAGAGTTCTAATTGCTTCAAAGTCGTAACCTTAATATAATTCTGTTGGTGATAATTATCCAGCCCAAACTTAGCTTGAATCTCACATTTCATCCTTAACCAAGTTTGAATCTTATTGTCACAACTTAAATGGGCATGTAATTGGAACATGAAACCCAAAAATCGAAGCCTTCAGATCACACATAAGTATGACTACTAGTGATAAAAATAAATTCAAAATCTTGAAAAAAAATATGGGCATACGTAAGTACAAACACAATAAAGTACAATAATATAGCATGCATTAGAATAAAAGTTTTCAACATAGTAAACCATATCATTGTAAATGCTAAAGTACAATTAAAAGTTAAAAAACAGAAAAGCATACGTAGAGGAAGATATATTACAACTAATGCTCCTCAAAGTCACTGCAATGAAGTTGGTGATAACTGACCTAAAAAATAGAGTTGAAGGGAGTTAGACCTTATTGAGTAAGTCCATATCACCATATGACACCCATTTTATGCTCACATAATATACAGTTTATACTAGTATAAACACATATATGTTACGCATGAAAAATCACATGTAATGCAAATAAATCATGGAGAAGGAATATCTGTAAGACCCTAGTCTATAAGGGTAAATCCTCATAATACTATACCTTGAATGGTTATGGAGAGCTAAACATCACCAACAACCTAGCCACACATCTATACTTATATAGTCATAATGCTCTCTTAGATCAGACCAGTCCTCACTCAATACGTCCAAAGTCACAATCATATCAATAATACATATATAAAACAAGGACTCGACCAATAACCAAGCATCAACTAAGATCGGTTCATATCATATCTTAATATCATATCACAATTATCTCTCATAATTAAAATAATGTGCATCTGGTCCTGATGTATATCCATTAGATAGCACATCCTATAGATTTTTCTTCCTCCACAATTACAATTAAACACATCAACAAACAATCTAAATATCAATCATCCAATTTCATAAAACACGCACTCAGTCATACGAGGACCATCATCAATGCATATAGCATGTCTTAGGTATCCAAACACCCGTATGTATATACTTAAATATCACAATAATATTCGCATAGGCATTATAACAATGATATATATATATATATCCATATGCATAAGGATATGGGCATCTCATATCAATATAGAGCTATAATCGATAGTTGGTATGGATTTGGTATCATTAGATAGATATAAACTTGAATGATGTACTTGTCTACATGAATCTTGCAATGTGGGTCCTACTCCTAATGTACCTATAAAATATGAAATATAAAATATCCTAATTAGTGTCATTTATAGGTTATTGGGCTCAATTAACAACCTCGGAATCTTTAGCTAACTAAGACGTTCCAATTATGAAATTCAATATTTAATCTTATTCTCACCTAATGAAATCTCTTGATGAGTATAACAACTTTTATAACTATAAGAAACTTAAATCTTAACTAATTTGAACAAATTGAAGAAAAATTATATCAGAGTCCTAACCTCTGTTTTTGTCAATCGAAAGTGGTACAAATGGTAATTAGAGCAAGACCATGGAGCTTTTGCTCCTGACTTTGAGAGGCATCCAATATAGTGGTGGTGGTTAGCAATACTCACTGGGGGCAATGGTTTAAATATTTGATTTTTTTCTTCTTGATTTTTATAATAATTTTGTCTTTGTTATAAGGTAAAATGGGTATGGTTATAACGAACTCAAAGATAGGAGTTGATTAGTATATATGGTTGACTAGTTAGAGTCGCTGACAGTGAAGAACAAAGGAAGATGATGGTTTTATGAATAGCATCCTTTAGGGGGAGAAAATGATAAATAAAAAAGATGGGAATGGAATATATATATAAATATAAATATGTATATATATATATATATAAATATAAGGGAGGGTATTATAATCTCCCCTCCTCACAAAAGAAAATTTGTCCTAACATTTTAAAACAATGCTTTATTTAGGAAACAAGTATAGATACAACTTTCACATCTGTCGCTTTGTCTCTTAAGTGATCTTCTTGGCTTTACCATTCCTCCACATCACCTTAACCACAGGGGCTTGCTTTGACTGTAATTAGGACACTTGAGAATATAAAATAGCTATTGGCTCCTTTTTGTTGGTCAAGTTTTTGTTCACCTTAATACTTGAGAAGGATCAAAATGTATTTATGAAGCTTAGAAATGTGGAATATTGGGTGTAATGGCTACATATCTGAAGGTAACAACAATCAATATGTCATATTTCTAACTCTCTATGTTATCTCATACGGTCCAATATATCTCGGAAATAGTTTCCCTTTCTTTTTAAACCTCATCACACCCTTCATCAGAGATACCTTTAGAAATATAAAGTCCTTGACTTAAAATTCCACATTCTTATGCTTCAGGTCTACATAAATCTTCTGTCCATTAAATGATATCTCTAGTCTTTTCGTGATAAATGGAATCTTCTTTGATGTACTCTTGATTAGTTTTAGGACCTCCGTTTTCCTCTCTCTCCTACCTGCTTCTAACACATCAGTGATCTAAATTTACATCTGTGCAATGCCTCATAATGCGCCATCCTAATACTACTATAATAGCTATTGTTATAAGAAAACTCAGTAAAAGGCAAGTACAAATCCCAACTGCCACCAAAGTCCATCATTCACGTCCTCAACATATCTTTTAAGGCTTAACTCGTCCTTTCAGATTGGCTACCATCTTAAAGAAGGAATGATGTATCCAATTTGGTACCCAATTGCCTCCTATAATTTCCTTCAGAATCGAGATGTGAATCGTGATCCTTGGTTAGAGACTATCGACACAGGGACCCTATAGACACAAACTATTTACTCATTATTCAATTGCTCGAGTTTATGCACTGAGTAGGTGATTTTCACATGTAAGAAATAGGTTGACTTTGTCAACTTATCTACAGTCACCCAAATTAAATCATATTAAGCCCTTATATAAGGTAGGCCAACTATGAAATCCATCATGATATTTTCCCATTTCTATTTCGAAATTTGTAATGGTTGTAGCTTACCCAAGGGTCTCTGATGTTTAGTTTTTACTTCTTAACAAGTCAAGAACTTAAGGACATATTCAACCACATCCTTTTTTATGCTGACTCACCAATATGTCTCTCTAATGTTATGATATATTTTGGTGGAACTTAGACGTACATTGTATGTTATATAATGCGCTTCCTCTAAAATTTCCTTCTTCAGGTTCTTTTCATCCAGAACATATAGTCTCCCATTCATCCTTGGTATACCTCCCCCATTGATTTCAAAATCTATGTGGCATCCTTTTTGAACTTCATACATAAACTTTTGAAGCTTTGAGTTATAGCCTTTAGCGACCTTGATATTGTCCAACAATACTGATCTTACTCCAATACTCTCCAATAGTACTTTTAAATCTGAAATATGAAATTGAGCGCCTTGATCCATCAAATCATGTAAATCCTTAGTCAAAACTCTTTTTTTTATTACGATATATGCCAAACTACTTGAGGAGTTCCTAGTTAATGCATCTGTTACAACATTCTAGTTAATGCATTTGTTACAACATTTGCCTTTCTAAGATGATACTGAATAGTGCAGTCATAATCTTTTAGTAGTTCCATTAACCTTCTTTGCCTCAAATTTAACAAATTTAAGTACTACTGAAATATATATTTTATACTCTTATGATTTGTGTAAATTTAACACGTCTCTCTATACAGATAATGTCTTCAGATCTTTAAGACAAGATACCTGTTGCTATCTCTAAATCATTATTAGGGTAATTTTGTTTATGCTTTTTCAATTACCTAGAAGTATAAGCAATCACCTTCTATTTTGCATTAACATATAACCTAGGCCAATTCTTGAAGCATCACTATGTAATTAAAATCCTCGACCTTCAATTGGTAAACTAGACACTCTTTTAGCTTTTGAAAGCTCTCCTCATAGGCATCAAACCAAATGAACTGACATTCTTTTGCTTTAAACGTGTCAATGGGGATGCTATCTTAGAAAAGTCTTGGGAAAATCTTCGATAGTAACCTGCCAATCCTAAAAAGGGTCGCACTTCTGTCATTGTCTTTGGTCTTTCCAGATTCTTTATAGCTTCTACCTTCTTCGAGTCCACTTGTATCCTCTCCTAAGATACTATATGTCCTAATAATGTGACACTCTCATGCTAAAATTCACATTTCAAGAATTTAGCATACAATTGATATTCTTGACGTGTCTACAACACCACTCTCAAATGTTAGACATACTCCTTATCTAATAAATCATGCAATTGTTATTTTAATTATTTTAACACTACATGTTCTAATCTATATGAAGGCATATATATTAGAGTCATACTAGGTACTAGAATAATGTAGAACTTAATATTTCTCTTTAGAGTTATACCTGATAATTCTTCAAGAAATACGTCTAGAAATTTTCAAATAATTAGAACACTTTAGGGGGTTGTTAATTTCTAGGTATCCCTGACTATGTTCATAAACCCTCAACACCCCTGTATGCACATCTTGTTGACTACTAATGTTGAAAATATATTTAATGAAATGGTCCTCTTATCTCTCTCAAAACTAAACTCTACCTCACTTGGAATCTAAAACACCACTTTCTTAAGTAAACTCTACCTCACTTGGAATCTAAAACACCACTTTCTTATCTCTAAAATCTAGGGTGTAATAATGACTAAACAATTAGTCCATCCCTAATATTAAGTCCAAACCCATAACTGATAGGACCATAAGATTCATTGCTAATAACCTACCATCAATCTTTATAGGACATAAGTAGTAGATCAAATTCACCTCATGGCATCAATAAGAGGCATGGATGCAAACAAGGATTCCTCCATCCTAACTACTACTATTTCTAGTCTCATAGCAAAGTTAGGAAACATAAAAAATGGCTTGCTCTTAGATATATTAGAACTTTATCTTCTAATTCCAAAGATGAGAAGAATAATAAATACCACCACATTCAAATCATGTGCATCTTGAAAGGTGAGTGTGAACACCCTGGCCTAACTAAGAGCTCAAAGATTGTCCTTGATTACAGCCTCCAAGTCTACCTCCCAAATGCCTCCCTTTAAAACCTCACCCTGTTGGACACCAAATTATGGTCCCACTGATAGCTATTAAAATGAAGGTTGCACCACACTAGAAGAGGTTTGTTGATATCTCATTATTGGATAATCCCTAATCAGATGATCATACTGGCCATATCTATAATAGCCTCCTAGTAGTATGCACCATGGGCTTTAGTGTGCCTTGTTACACTGTTGAAAAAACAGAGGGTGTCGAGCCTGAACTACTATATTCAGAGCCTTGTTGACTACTGTTACTACCTGCTCCAGGTGTGAACCTAAATTCTTCCAAATATCTATGACCAAATCTCACCTTACTATATGATCTAACTGCCCTTTATCAAGGGCTCCCACTTTGACTATACCCTAATAAAATGTTTGATTGTTGCTATTACCGTTGCTAAAAGCTGGAGGTTTCTATTAAATGGCTCCTACTTTAAGCTCTAATAGACAAAGCACCTTACACTAGGGGGTCCTTTCTAACTGCTTGGTCGTGTTTACCATAGTAGAGAACTTCTCCCGATAATCATAATTATAATGATGAAAGGGGATCTTGACCTTAATACATATTGGCTATTCTTCCTCAACTCGCTTGAAAAATATCTAAGGCATATTGACATAATATAATGAAGTCAGTGGTGTACTCATCCACCATCCTATCTGCCCAACATAGATTCAAGAACTCCGATTAAGTACTTCTCAAGCTGTGAAGGAGAGGAAATAGTCAATTAAGCTCCCCTTGAACTAAGACCATGTCACTACTCCCAAGTATGAAAGGAAGTGGTCTTAGTATTAGCTCTTGGCCACTCCCTACAAAGATTTATACCAAACCTACCAGGTAGGTATTAGAACAGTGCAACTTGTACCTAATGTTTCCTTCTTATCAAGGAAATTAATGGATTCCTTGGGTCGAGTCCTGTCGAACTCTATAACATGGAACCTTGAATATGCCATTGATAATTGTATACTTAACCTCTTTTGCTTCATGGTTACAACTAGTGGTACAATTTGTTGTTGTTTTTGTTGCATCATCATCATTTACTGTATCATTATCATCATTATCGCATCTCAGAACATGGCAATATTAACTTTTATTCTAGCTAGAAATGCTTACTTGTCAAATGTAGATACCTGAGGAACTCACTGTGATATCTTTAGCTCTTATATAGATGCCTCTCAAGTCTTAGTCATCTTGCATCTATCATGCTTCCAACTGAACTAAGGAGGTTAGGTGTGTTATCCTTCATCGAGGCCTCATCATGGGCTTCCTGGTCAAGTCGGTGACAAATCACTCCTATTTTTTTATATTAATAAAGGAAGCAAAGGAATGGTCAGTCTTAGTGATTAAAACATAAGAGTATTCTAAGCAAGTAACCTACTTTAAAGATGGATTAAATTCCTATATGTTCATATCAATAAGTAAAACGAGGCTCTAAATATTTTAACCTAGGCTTTAATTCCAACTTTGTCACGAATCGAATTGACACATGACCTACATGTGAAACCTGAAAGCCAAAGCCCTCAGATCACATATAAGCCTAACTAGTAGTGACATAAATAAATATAAAATCCTATAAAATACATAAAAAATATAGGTATGCATAAGTACAAACACAATAAAGTACAATAATGTTAGAATGCATCATAAGAAATTTTTTTAACATGCTAAACCATATCATTGCAAATGCTAGAGTATAAGTACAAGTCAAAATAAATGGAAAGCATACTTAGAGTTAGATATGTTGCAGCCAATGCTCCTTGGATTCATTACTATGAAGTCGGTGATAGTTATGCTGAAAAATAGATTTAAGTGGAGTCAGACCTTACTAAGTAAGTCCATATCACCCTACAAAACCAAATGGCATGTTAACACAAAATATAATTTATACTAATATAAACATACATATATGACAAATCATATGCAATGTACAATAAATCTTACAGAAGGAATATCTATAAGACCCTAGTCTTTAAGTGTCAATCCTTATAGCACTACATCCCAAATGGTTGTGGATCTAAACATCACCAATGGCCCAGCCATACACTAATACACTAGACGTATATAGTAGTAAGGCTTGCTTAGTCTAAAGGGGTTATGAGGAGCCAAGCATCACCAACATATCAGCTCTCACTCAATACTCCAAAGTCACAATCACATTAATAATATACATATCAAAGAAGGACCTAATCGGGAGCCAATCAACAACTAAGATTGTTCTGTATCACATTTTAATATAATTACACAATAATCTCTCTTAACCAAACTAGTGTGCATTTGCTCCTGATGCATTCCCATCAGATGGCATATCTTATAGATTTTTTCTCCTCCATATTCACAATCAAACACGTCAACACACATCCAAATATCAATTACGTGATTTCCTAAGACAAGTACTTAGTCATGTGAGAACTATCATAATCAATTACATGATTTCCTAAGACAAGTACTTAGTTATGTGAGAACTATCATAAATGCATGCGGTGTACCATAGTTACCCAAACTCGTATGCATATACTTAGATATTGCAGTAATATTAGCATAGGCATCACGATAATGACTACACAAATTATATATGTACATGTATATACTTTTAGGTACTTTATATATATATCCTTATTTATATATATATATATATATAAGGATAAGAGCATCGATTTTAGATTAACACATTAACGTTCATACCGGTATAGAACCATATTCAATAGCTGATATGGATTAAATATCAATAGATAGATATGAACTTATTTGATTGATGTACTTGTCTATCTAAATCTTGTAATATGGTTCCCACTCTTGATGTACCAATAAAATAGGAAAGCAAATATCCTAATCAGTGTCATGCATAAGTTATTGAGCTTAGTTAACAACCTAATACTCATTAGGTTTGTTAGGATGGTCCCATTATGCAATTCGACTCTTTATCCTATTCTCTCCTAATTTTTAATTTGTAATTCATCAAGAATTTTACTATAGTTCTCAATGGAAAAAAAGATCGGCACAATTTATATACTTTCTCAAAACTTTTTTGGAAAATGTCATTAGAATGATATCTTCAAATATGAAAGTATTCCTCAAATTATCAAACTATTCCTTTGTGACTAAAAATTTTATTTAATGATTTTTATACCAAATGAAAGTTTTTGATGAGGAGAACAAATTTTATAATTGCAAGAAACTCAAACTCTAAATCAATCTCAACAAATGGAAGAAAAGTTATTTCAGAGCCCTAACCTCTATTTTCTTCAATCAATGGTGATATAGATGGTGATTGCTGATGAGACCATAAGTCCTTTGCTCCTGATGTCGAGAGGAGTCCAATAGCGGTGGTGTGGTCAGCAACACTTATTGGAGGCTATAGATTGAAGATTTAAGTTTTACTTCAATTTTTCTTCTCAATTTTTATGTTGATTCTAACATTATTAAGAGATAAAATTGGTATGGTCGCGATAGGCTCAAAGAGAGTAGTTAATTGGTATATATGGTTGCTTGCTTCAAGTAGACGACGGTGAAGAATAGAGGAATAAAATGGTTTTGTGAATAAGAACCTTTAGGGGGAATGAAAAATATAAAAGATGGGGGTGAAATACACACACACACACACACACATACACTAGAGGGTATTACAGTTATGCCCTTCTCTTATGTAAATCTCATTTTGTAAAGTTTCCAGCCATTTGGTGAGTTTAAGGGTGGCACATTGATAACAATTATGTTTCAACCATCTTTAAACTCAAAGATTCGATTTACACATCTAATATAATCAAGTGTGACCTCAAGATCAATTTTACCCTTAAAATCTGGAAGTTCCAGCTTCAAGCTTTTATCTTTATGTACATCATTGTCCATACACCCCCATACCACTTATCTTCCTCACTTCTTCCATCATCATATTCTATATCCATCTCAAAATGCCTCTCCTAAACCTGGTCATCTTGTCTTAAATGCCTAAGAGGAGATTGCATGTGTTCATTCTGGATTTTTGAATGTCTCCTATGATTTTCACCACCTTCTTGATATGTTCTTGGACCGTAAACAGAAGTGTCACATGTTTGGCACCATCTCCCATCTTCATGGCCACTTCTTGGAGCTTCTAATTCTTTTTAAAACATTCCTTGTTCATTACAAGATCTTCCTTCATCAAAATTCAACCCATGCCTTATCTTACCCAAAGGAGGATGCAATTGGCATCGTGCTTTCCATGTTATCTTTTTATGCCTTAAGCCCTTTTATACGTTGATCCAAATGGAGTGCAAAATTTTCAAGTTGCTTTGTAATCAGCTCTTCCATCTTCTTCATAAATTCGTCACCACTAGTCATGTCAAATAGAAAGGGCCTAATTTTCCTATGCTTTTTACTTATTCTCAGACCATTAAGGCTTAGGAAAATGTTGATCCCTTGCTTTAATACCAATTTGATACATATGAATTAATAAAGATTGGATAGTACATAATACAGAGAGAACCTTGTTTAAAGAACATACTTTTTTTAGTTTTTTTCTTTGAATAATTAAAACTTAATAAAAGATAAAGGGATTGAAAGATAAAGAACCAATCTTTGAACTATAATAGAGAACCACCAAGTTTAAGGATTAGCCTACTTAAGTCTCTAAATGAACACTATCAATAATTAATATTTGAGGAGAAAATACTCGATTTCTTTGATCTAAATCATATGAATTCTATTATGGAATATGATGAAAATTACATGCTCTAATGCCTTTATATAGGCTTAGGAATAACAAAGCTTAACCCCGCTCTAAATATGAAAGCAACCACACTCCTATTAAAATTAACAAAGCTTAATCGTAATCTAATTAAGACAATAACCAAATCCAATTATGAATACAACCACACTCCTATTAGAATTAAGAAAGCTTAATCCTACTCTAATTAAGAAAATACCAAATTCCCATTGGAATTAAGAAATTTTAATCATACTCTAATTAGGAAAACATCTACACTCCTATTGGAATTAAGAAAATAAATAATAAAATTAAAAATAAATTAACTTATTAAAGCCCAAAATAAGGTATGTCCAACTCATTGCTCGCAAGGATTAACTCTAGATGATTATTTACAATTAGGTCCAATGCTCCCGCATCACAAAGTAATACGACTTAGCACACCATTGTGAAGGAACTATAATATATAATATCATTAGCAAGCCACTGGAATATCTAATGCTTGAGCCTTAATCTTTGTATCTATTTCTTGGTTTTTGGCATTATATGTTTTTGGTTTTATACTTTAGGAAGACTATCTCTGTTTGTCTTACCAAGCTTCTAACATACAGATCTTGCGATTTTTTTCCCATTAGTCCAATATAAAATAAGAAAACAATTATTTGTTGTAGAATAAATGTTATAGGTATACTAAATATTGAAATTCCATAAAAAAAGCTAAAATCAATATCAAGAACTAGCAACTTGCTAAATGTATCAACACATTCATTTTTTTTCTTCTTTCTCTTTTATTATGTTATCCTTTAATTTAAAAGATATTAACATAAGAAAATG
>JAOTJB010000002.1:27837792-27864980 GCA_027123815.1 Erythroxylum minutifolium
AATTAATTACATTATATTTAATCAAAATATTATTACTAATTAAAATATAACTATTTATTAATTAAAATATTATTATTAATTAATTAATTGCAATATAATTAATTAAAATATAATTCATTCATTAATTAAAATATTGTAATTAATTAAAATATAATTCATTTATTAATTAAAATATAATTCATTTTGTAATTAATTAATTACAATATTTTTTACAAACCAACCACTATCAATGGTAATGGTAATCATTCCTTCATCTTAACCAACCATCATAATTATAATGATTATATCCATTTTCATTCCTCTCTATATTCATTCTCATTCTCATTCCCATTACCTTCTATAAACCAAGCGCCCCTAAATCTTTGCTTATTGTTCATAGTAATGTAGGAATTAAACATAGTGCATAAGATTAAAGAAAACAAACCAAAATTAAAGGAGAGAAGTTACCTAATCATTATAATGAGATCGTTAATAGTTTGTAACACTTCAGCTACATATAGAAAAATCTTTATGTAAATTATAACTAATATGTAATTATATGAATATTAAACAATACACCTTTATTATTGAATATTTGCTCAAAGAAAATTTAAGTTGGAAGAATGGTCTTCAAATCTATATCAATATAAAAAAGACAATATAAAGGAATATGATAAATGATTATTAAAATTATAAATGTAAAAGACACTAACATATCATATAGAGTTTACCTTAAATAATTTAAGCACCTAATTAACTTAAAGAATGCATTGGGACTTCCATAGTCTTAGGATGAACTTGACTATGATGAGAACTCACTATTTTATTGCTAGTACTAAAAACAAACTCTGAAGCAATAATAGATATTAAAATTACTAAGAGGTTTCATATAATTTCTTGGATGAGCGAATAAGAACCTCTAAGTGAATTCCACCATGATAATATATTGAATTACATCTTATCAACTAGGGTCACAATATATGTCTCCAAATATTTTTCCAACTCTATTCTTCTAAAAGAAGTCATAGACCTTTTTTCCTTGATGAATTCTTTAAATTTACAAGTTAAAATTTCATTTGTTATATTAATAATAGACGAAGATAAAACATATATTGAACTATTATGATCATGTTTTTTGTCTATTCTTAATTGATAATCATTAAACAAAACATATCAAAATTATTTAATGATATCAACAAGTGTTTGAGCCTATTCACCATATTACTTTTAATTAAAAAATGTAGCCCCTCCACCTTATATCTTAGGTATAACATATAAATGAATGGTATGATATGCCTTATTATAAACCAATAAGAATCAAAATTTCCCACCATATGCTCTTCTATGGTCTATATCACCATATTGGAATAAAAAACCTAACTAGATAATGTTCACTTAATCACGCAAATATAGTTAAAGCAAATTTGTGAAGTTAGATATTGTGTTCCTAAGAACGACTCAATAACATTATAAACTACTGCAATAGCAATTGAAAATATAAAATTTCTAGAAATCCAAGATCACTTCATTTTTATGACATGATTATTGCATAAATATAATAAGCATAAATGTAAATTATACCTTATTATATAACTTAATACTTTTCTTATCATTTATGTTAATCCACTTTTAAAATTGGTTCTTCTCAACCATTGTACTCGTGCACATGTCTAGCATCTAACATTGAGAGAACTCTACAAGTGCATAGAAAGGGTTAAGCGAGAAGTGCTATCTTCTTTAAAGCCTAAACATTTTTATAATAAAATTTGGACCTTTTAGTAATTTATATGAAATAAAATTATAATTTCAATTAAACTTAATTAAACTTATAATTAAATACTGATTGGCTCCAATAAGATCCAATATCTCATATTAGCTCTTATTTATTAAATATCTTATACTTAATCCTAAGGTTTCTTAAACCTTACAATCAAGTTTGACTTGATTAAATTACCTTTTTCTTTCATCAGCCATTTTTTGTATCTAGCCTATTAGGTTCCAGAATATATTGACAAAGAATATAATCATAACCCTAAATCATATTTAGGATTAGAAATTTTAAACTTCTTTAATTCATCTTTAATTCTCTAATTAAATAATTTATATACGTAAATCAAGATTAGAATCTAACAACGCATCATAATCACCAAAATATTAGGAATGTCAAAGTGATTTTGACTGGCCTTTTCACATATAATATTCTAATTAGACATAGAGCATTATATATAAATTTTGTGTATAATTTTTTAATGTAATTCATTCCTTTAATCATATAATATAAATATCATCACTCTCCCTAAATCTAATAACCCCAAACTTTCTCCCCCCTTTTGGGAATCATCAAAAGGAAATCGAAAAATACATAGTGCAAAATGTCAAGCATCAAGTTAACTTGGTTAAAAAGATGAATTTGATCAAGATTGCCAAACTTACTCATTAGTGAGTGCCATTGAATATTTAAAGAGTTAAAACAAAAGGTCAATTTTTATAAAGATATCCCTAACTGTGCCAAATTTTAAAATTCCCAAATTTGGTATTATGCCTAAGTTGAAAATTTCAATTAAAAACAACAAAGGTAAGTTTTCACAAAATCAGTGGTTGGAATTGTGTTGAGCAAGTTTTAATCTTATAAAACCCTTAATATTCTGTAAGCACACGGGTTATAGTGTAGTATATGAACGATCCCATAAGGAATTAGTGAACTCATCGAATCCTAATTTGTCTAAAGCCTAAAAGTGTAATTAAAATGAAAATAAAAATGGGCAAAAAAATTAAACAATTGAATATGGATAGATTGAAAGTGAAATTGTAAAATTAACACAAGAAATCAAAATTAAGCAGAATCAATTAACAATTGAAAATTCACACAAAGAAGATTAACCAATTACGAGAGAAGGGGATTCATTGTATCATCTAATGCTAACTTAATCACTTTTGAGTTAATTCAATATCGATACTAGAAGTTCAAAGGGTGATTACTCTCTCTCGATTTATAATCATTTAACCCTAAACCATAATAATTGAACTGCATCATAGAATTTACAATCTCTCAATTAGCAAACAACTAACACATCCAATTAGAGCTTAAGCACTCTAATAGACAATCAGGTCCTCACACGAGATCTCTCTTTGTATAAATTACCGATTTGACTATTTACATGATCTATTTGATTGGTTAACTCTCATTAACCAATCTAATCACTTTATTATCTGTTCACTCTCTCAATTTATTACTGAAGCATGCAAATACAATAAATAATCATGAAACCCAACTCGTTAATATCAAACGTAATCAAATTAACATTGATTCAAGAACAAATCCCTAAAAGAGTTTAATACATCCTTAAACCCAAATTCATCATCATCACATCCATTTGGAGTGGACTGGGATGGTAGTAGCAGTAGATGCTCCCTCTTTCTCTCTCCTCTTCTCTCTTCTTCCTTAGCTTCTTTCCTAATGTAGCAAAATGAAGGCTCTCCTAGGGCTTCTTTTCTTTTCCTCTTATACTCGTTTTCCATTTAGGGTAAAAACTAGGTTTTACCTAGGCCCAAATATCTGAAATAGCCCTCAAAAAGTTAAGTCTGGAAGCAGTCCCCGCATCTATTATCGTACCTACCATGATTGTGGCCAATGAGTCACGATTATGGCACTTAAGATTTGACTTCTTTCACGATCATGGCTAATTGAGTCACAAACGTGGCCTAGTCTTGTTTGGCTTTTATCACGATCGTAGCCTGTGCAGGTTGCTTCTGTCACGATCGTGGCCTTGGCTCCTCCTCTAAGCTTTCTCCAATTTTTGTTTACCTAATCTCAAAAACTAACAAACTCATCAAAACACCTCAAACACACAAAATTAAAACCCAATAACATTTTAAACCACATAGCTCTTAAAAAACACAAACACATAGTCATACTAACATAATTCTAACCTAAACAAACACAAATTATCTAATTAACAACTAAAACAATATTAAATTACCCACTAAAATATAATGTAGCCTATAATTATCAAATTGTAACAAATAAAATAAATTAAACATAAATGTAATATCCAACAATCAACTTCATAAAAATAATATATAATTTTGAAGGCCCCTAAACAAAAATATGAAAAAATTTCAAAATACCCAAATTAAATAAAATTAAAATGCATGAATATAATTGAAAAAGGAAAGAACCTAAACTCCTTTCACAATTTAACTATGAAGGCATCAATTTGGAAACAAATTCTTAATTAAGAAAAATTTTTAAAATTCCAATTATGAAATTTAAAAATGACAAGTTTTCAATTTGATGCAATTCTTTGATATTTTGATGTAATAAAGGATGATATTTTTCAAGAAAAAGAGTGAACTATTTGGCTTTTAAAGGAAATAAACAAATAAGATGAAAAGTATAAGAAAATAAAATGAATAATGCTTTAATCATGAAGACTAGTTGACCATACACCTTTATTAGTCAACCAGTGTGCGTAGTCGCTCAAACCTATATACCAACTATGGTACAAACTCACTAGAATAAAAAGGGGAAAGCTATATTGGTCGCCACTAGTAGATATTGGTTGACCAATATGTGTAGGTGATCAACTGGAGAAGTAACCAAACACCTTGCAAACTTAAAGGAAAGAAACAAGAATGACAAATATTTTGAGTTTCCTAGTTTATTGGTTGTTTCTCTAGTCACCCAAATATTCACATTGGTCGAAGGACATAAAAGCATGATGTTTGTTCTTAGGTTAGGACTTGGTGAATTTGTCATATGCATATATGTTTTTAGATGTGGATGATCTATTCTTATTTGTCATTCTAGGCAATAATTCCTAACAATGTAAATGTTTTCCTTTGACAAAAGTAGTTTTAAAGTTGGAAATACTTTCACATTCAAATCAAATTTCATGCTTATCATTAGAACTCTTTTGGGCCTCTAACATGCTTTCAAGTTTCTCACTTCCCTTTGTAAATTTGGATAAAGATTCCTTAAAAGCATCAATTTCCTTTTTCGTTGTTTCATTCTCACACTTTAATGCATCTAAGTCATGTGCAGCAAATCACACGTTAATATAGAAATTACTTATAATAGACAAAATACACAAGAAGGCAGGTTGAATTGTGTATTCTTTTCATGAATACAAAATCTTTAATATTTTTGAATAAGAACTTTTCTAACTTGTCAAAAGAATATCACTAAAGTTATACGAAAATTGTTACGTAGATAAATCGCAAATAACTTCTATATACTTGTTCTTAAAAACAAAATAGAATAAGTTGAGAGATAGAAGATAGACACTGCGATTTTATACTGGTTCAGCCCAAACTGTGGGCTACGTCCAGTCCTCAGAATTTGCCTGAGTATTCACTATACTTCAACAAATTACAAGTATTCTTTTTTTCTTCTAGAGCCTCTTCAGGTCTCTTACACCAAGTATTCTTTCAACTATCTTAGCCTTTCCAAGCTCTTAGCCTTTTCTTTCTCTTACTAGAAAGATATTGTGAGCTTTTATTGCAGTAGGTTTAGCTCTCTTGGTATCGCACTACAGAAATTTTTTTTTCTAAGTATACACTTGAACACTCAAAAGATGTAAGATCAAAGGTTTTCCGAAAAGTTGTAAAGTTGTAAAGTTATTCAATCTTCGACTACGACTAGTATTTATAGTTTAAGTCTCCAACTGCTTTTTGATTCTTGATAACCGCTTCTTGAGTCTTGATAACCGCTTCTTGAATCTTGATAATCGCTATTTAGTTGAGTTCTGTAACTAACTCCAACTATCTAACTGTTCGACGTACTAGCGTATCTTCTGCTTTGTATCGTATGTGTTTTCTTCTGTATCTTCTGCTTCTTCTGCATTTTGCTACCTTTTATGTTTTGCTTCTATGTGTTTTGCTTCCTTCTGTGTTTTGCTTCTTCTATGTTTTGCTTCTTCTTTGTTTTACTTCCTTCTGTGTTTTTCTTCTTCTGTGTTTTTACTTCTTTTATGTTTTGCTTCTTCTGTGTTTCGTTTCTTCTATGTTTTGCGCTTCTTCTGTGTTCTTCTTCTGTGTCTTTCTTCTTCTATGTTTTGCTTCCTTCTGTGTTTTGTTTCTTCTGTATCTTTACTTCTTCTGTGCTTTACGCTTCTTCTGTATTTTTCTTCTGTTTCTTGTACTTCTGCACACTTAACACACTCATCAAACTAGTTCATTTATTTCTAACATTATTATTATTTGATTGTCATCAAAATTAATCATCGTAAAGTCCTCCTGACTTAACAATACCTTATAGTGACAAAGCTGTTTGATTTGGAGAAGGCATTGATCCTGGCTATATATATATAATGGGCGATACAAAGATGTGGTAGAAAACGAGAACCCGCAATGACATCATTATAGGTAGATCCCCTATTGACACTTGGAAGAAAATGAATAAGGAACTAGTTCCTCCCTAATAACACTTCACAACCTTTTAGAGAAGCTTTGAAGCAGTTGAAGTAAGACAACTCAATGTAGAAGTATGTGAGAAAATTCACATCTTTGATATTAGACATGTAAAATATGTTAAAGGAAGATAAGTTGTTCAACTTCATAAGTGGCTTGCAAAGTTAGACACAAAAAGAGGTTCAAATTTAGAACATAAAAGACCTCCCTAGCATAATAGTAGCTGCAAATACTTTGGTGGATATCAAATGCCCACCAATCATTCAAACTAGCAATAAGGGAAAGAAGAATGACGGGACACAAAATGAATCAAAGAAAGGCAAGGAGAAAGTATGCAAATCTTCTCAATGTAAGTCTAATAATTAAACAAAATGGGATATTGTTTGTTTTATTTGTGAAGGAACACAATTTTCTTATGAATGCCTAAAATGGAAGGTGGGTGGCATATTCCCGAAGGATTAAGAAAAAGGAGGTGAAGACTCGAAAGAAAAAGTCTACTTCAACAATTATACTATGTTAGGAGTAATTGGCCTTGTAAATAGGAATGTCAATGGGTTAGCCACGGGTTGACCGACCCATCGCCCAAGGCCGCCATTTATTTTTTTAAGTAAAAAACTTCTAAAATGACATTGTTTTGGAAGTAATGGGCAGGCCACGGGTCGGGCCAGGCTTGCTC
This sequence comes from Erythroxylum minutifolium, assembly GCA_027123815.1. Taxonomy (NCBI): domain Eukaryota; kingdom Viridiplantae; phylum Streptophyta; class Magnoliopsida; order Malpighiales; family Erythroxylaceae; genus Erythroxylum; species Erythroxylum minutifolium. The sequence continues at coordinate 27,844,859 of JAOTJB010000002.1, forward strand.
GTAGCGAGCCTGGCCGATTTTGTCATCCCTACTTAGAAAGGAGCATCTAAACATAAGCAAAGACAAACTTAATAGAAAGGAAAACTGGTACATAGGTGATATGCCTATGTAAAGTGAACCATATTTAGAGTAGTGACGACGAATTATTTCGGTGAGGGCATTAAGTTATTCTAGTGGGGTTGGTTTGCTAGACCCCTCAGTCTCAATTACAAAATTGTGTGAGTGTTGGCAAGTCTTAGCTAATGATTGGCACTTAGGTTGATGAAACAAGGCAAAGATTTATGATTAGGCAAAAAAAAGTGGAATTTATCAATGAAAGCTTAAAAATATGTGAGCGTTGGCATGCCTTGGTAGAAATTAGGGGAAATCTTTGACTAGATTCAGGATTCATATGTGAGATCAAAAGATGATAACACAACTAAGTAATGCTAAGTATGAGGGTACGAGAAGCCACTTAACTTCAATGAAAAGGTCAAAAGGTATGTAAACATGTGATGTTTATTATACAAAGACTCGAACTTGGCTAATTTAGGTCCTGAAGCAATGAGATTGCACCATGCACGTACTTAAATGGATCATACATAAAGATGGCTTGGGATGGCTAAACGGAAGGCTCATTGAGGCACTTAATTTTAAGGTTTATATATATGATAAGAACATGTTAGTAGGGGCATAAGAAATTAAACAAATACCTAATAAAGTTGGAGCACTTCTTTAAGCAGTAGGAAAGTAGATTGAATGACATGGCAATGGATAGAATCATCCAAACATTTATTCCATGTACAAAAGTAGATTTAGTGGCCTAAAATGGACAACTCCCTACTAACTTAGTGTAGTTAGTGGAAGAAGTGACATCTCCTAACTATATTGGTAGATTTAGTGGAGAAACTGGATAGTTTTAGCTTACTTGGTCTCTAAGTTCTTGTAAGCCTATATAAAAGCACCCTTTATAGTTCATTTGTGTGAAGCATTGTACATTCAATCATCTATATGAGAGTTGAGAGCTTCAAGAGAAAGCTCTTTATGAGATCTATGAGTAGTGAGTTCTTTTGAGAGGTGTTCTTGAAGAGTTTTTCATGTAGGAAGAAACTCAAGTTCCATTATATTATATCTTCGAGATTTAATCAATAAAAGATTGGCTTTATTGTAACTCATATTTTCCCTTTTGATTATTTATTCAAAACACTTATGTTGTGAGAGTAAAGTGAAACACTTAAACACGAGTGATGTGAAAAGCACGAAAATAAATGGATTTGTTAGTTCGAGATCACAAAAGGAAGGTTAAGTTAAGCTCTGCAACTTAAGCTTAACTATCACATAAGGACTTTAGCAAAATTATTTTGATTTCACTACGCCTGAAAAAGTCCCCATGACAACTTCTACTTTAGCCAATCTAATTGGCATATGTGTCAAGATTTTTTCACATAAAATGTTTGTTAATTTTTTAATGAAATTTTAAATTATATCTTTATGAGAATCTTAAAAATTAAATGTGGGTTTGCTTTCTTTATTCTTTTTTAAAAAAGTTACATAGTAGCAAATATGACTAGTTATGACATCTATATTTTAGTTAGTAATAAGTATATTATGTTGTTTCGATTAGTACCAATCAGCAGTGTCACACCAACTAAAAAATAATAGTAAAACAATTCATTTTTTATCAAACTAAGGTATTAGTCGGTACTGATTCCTAAAAAATCAGTCAATACTTGACTGAAAACATAAAATTTGAAAAATTAATAAGTTTTCCTAAATTATAACCCTAGTCGTTCCTTGGTACTTTCTTTGCTCCTTACCATTTCACAAGCTAAATCATCCTCTCCCTGCCGTCATTGTACGATTGCTCTCCTCTCCAACATCTCCTTAGTTGACTCTTCCCCTTCGCTAGTTTGTTGTCTTCTCTACTCGATACTCACTTCTCCATTATTGCCACTTATAATTCACTAGGTCACCACTATTGGCTCACCACTCACTATTCCCAAATCATTGCCATTATGTCGTGTAATCAACTCCTATTCTCTGTCCTCACTACTGCCATCAGCTACTCAATCATCTCCTCAACACTCTTCATTTCTTAACTCTTGGGTTGTGGAGTTATGGCTTGACTTTTAATTTTCCTCTTTAAGGTTACTATCTTAGAGCAAGAAAATTTAATATTTATATGTTAAGTGTTGACAGTTTGACTTTGAGAATTGCTGGTTAAGATTTGAGAATAATTTTTGTCATTGTAGAATAAATTGCCAGTTAAGATTTAATAATAATTTTTCTCATTATGGAATAAATTATAATACTTGGAGGATTTACTTACATGTAGACGGGTCTTTCAACTTTCAAGTTTCAATATAGGTCTTTTAGTATTATAATTTATAATAATGAGAGTTTACTATTTTTTCTTTTAATTTTTACAATAAATTCATTTTTGTAATGTGGTTATGTATTGATAAAGGAAAGATTTATATTTTTTAGTTTCCTCTATAATAATCATTTGATTTTTAACATATCCACATTCAAATTATGTCCTCTACATTGGCAAAAATCTATCTGGACATGTTATAGCCATAACTTATAACATATTATGAATATAGTAATAACAATTCCAATACATTAGTTTTATGAATTTTATTTTTTAAGTATTTATATATAGTTAATCTTCTCAAAACAGAATTTTAAATTTTTATAGCTTAGTAATGATGTTATATGTGGACATCATAAACTTATATAAGTTTCAATGAGTGTAATTAGTTTATATATCTATTAGAAATCATTATATATATATTGATTGACTAATTTTAGTTTCTCGATATTAATTTATCCGCAATTGCATAACGTAGTTATAGCTAGTACCGACAAGCATGGGTTGATTCTGTGAAGACAATGATTACTAGTAATTACGTTTATCCTATTATCTAGGTTAAGGATTGCTTTTAAATTTTAATAATGAAAATTTAAATTTGAAAAATTAAAATAAAGTAAGCAACAATATTGAACACAGAGATGAAAGAAGCCACTTAGAAAATAATCAATATCAAGAATTATTGTCTAAGTTATGAATCCCTCTAAAACCTATAAATAATTGACCTTTTATTATGCAATTTTTTATTGACAATTGGATCGTGAAAATTCCTATCGTATGCTAATAGCTCACTTGAGACTACTAATCACTAATCTTAGAACTATCAACCGATGTTATTCCTTCGCCAGTTGTTCCTCAACTAACTTTGTCCACTCTTTTTCTTTCTCTTCTTGGATAAAGGATTCTGGCTTGTCTTCTTCTTTAATTATTGTTTAACACTCTTTTACTTCCTCTTCTTAGATGGATACTTCCTCTTCTTCTACGTTTGCTACCTCTGTCATATCTTCGTCCTTCTCTATAATAGCAACAATTACCTCCTCATCTTCTTGGAATGCCACTTCATCCATAAAGCCAACCTTCTTCTTTTCTTCACTCTGTTGTGTTAATAGGCTCATATAGTATTTTGTGTTATGCTCAAGATATTTAGGTAAAGAAACTCTTTCTTTGAATTTACATCAGATAGTTTTAAGTTTGATAAGGCATTCCATTATTTTATTTGTAATGCTTTCTTCTTTTTCTGCTTCTTCTTCTTCTGGGAGCTGGTTTCCACTCCTAAGTTGATTGGCATTCATGTTCTTTAGGATCTGTTTATATAGGAATAGCCAAATCGGTTGACGTCTCGTTAGATATTTTTTGTACCAGCTGGTCGATCCGGTTCCCCATATTTTATATGCGAACCTCTATTTTCTGATGCCTCATGATTAATTCTTGAAATAAAGTAGCCATCATAACTTCTAGGGTTAACTCCTTAATTTAAGATGCTTGGTTTCGTAAATACTCAGCTAGAGCATAATCATTTCATCCATAAGTGTAAGAGTTGTTCTATTCTGAATTGTAACTGTTCTCATTTGAGGTTGATTGTACATACTCGGTTGCTCCCAGATATAGATGGGTATTCAACATTCATGATTGTAATTATTACTCTTACAAATGTTGCAACACAGTATGGATATCAGTTGAGCCTCCAAAAATATGTAAGGAAACCCCTCTCTCTTATATGGTAATGTTGCATATTACGAAGACATATCGTAGCTCCTATAAGAATACTATCTACTCCATCCTTCCATTGTGAGTTATGGTGATGATGTTAAAGCCTAATCCCTAAAATCAGAAACACACTATTAATGTAGAGAAGTTCAAAAGGTTATTAAATGAATAAGCCAAAAATACAGCAAGAAGCAATAAAAATAAAATAAATGCAAAAAAATAATGACTAGAGTAATAGCATTCACTTGTTCCTAATATCAATGTCTACAGCAACGACACCAAAAACTTGATTGGATGTTGTTATACCAATATTAATTTTACCACAAGTGCACGACGTAGCCATAACTAGCACAGGTAAGTTTCGGTCGAATCTCACGAAAATAATGAATACTATTAATTACCGTTATCCTATTATCTAGCATACAAATTTGATTTTTGGTTTTAATAAAGAAAATTAAACTTAAAAAATTAAAATAAACAGGAAACAGTAATGAGTAGAAAACAAAAAAAATTAGTTAGAAAACAATCAATATTAAGAATTAGTGTCCAGGTAACGAATCCCCCTAAGACTATTAAATAACCAACTTTTATTATGCAATTATTTTATTGACTATTAGACTATGAAATTTTCTATCATATGCTAATAACTCACTTGACACTACTAACAAATAATCTTAAGGTTATCAACTAATTACTCAAATTAAAGTTTATAAGATTGCTTTATCAATTTGTAAATTCTGCTATTAAGTTTGACCCTAGTCTAGAGGATTTATGTCGACATATCTCTAGGTTTGCTATCATCTTCTTTCAATAATAGTATATCTATTCATACACATAATTTCTCAATCTCTATATTATGAAATCATATTATATACTAATATTCCGGATCTATTAGAACATATATTAAATACATAATTGAATCATAATACACTCAAAACAATTGCATTAAACAAAATAGTTAAAACACATTGTAATATAAACTAGGGTTCATCATACTTAGACACTAAAGATGTTTAGTTAGATATGATAGAAAACAAAATCAAACATAAACAGAAAGAAAAATGAATAGAAAACAAAGAGTTCATAATTCTAAATCTCCCTTTATCTCCTATAAAATGTTCTTACAAGGTAGATGTTTGATGATGTAATTTATTAGATTTATCGATGATTTCTTCTTGTTTTCAATATCTTTGGATCAATATCGCCACTTCTAGATAATCTTTACATCGGAAATTGTCTCTAAAAGTCTAATCCTTTATTTTTCCTTTACTCACATCTTTTTATTATAATTTTTAAGATTTTTGGGAGATACATGATTTGACACACGACCATGTATTGGACTGTGTATAACCCAAAAGCTCTAAATTTAGGATTATACATGGGCTGAGAGACTTACATGACTATACACATGGCTGTGTATCCCTTCTTTGCTTCAAATCTTCATTTTATGTCTCGTTTTCATCTGATTTTTTTCCTTTTAGTCCATGAAGGCAGTTATAATCTATAAATGCACTTAGAGCGAATTAAGTAGCAAATCTACAATAAAGTATAAAATATCAAGCAAAAATACATTAATATGGGTGTATAAATATAGTCAAATATGCATCTATCATATATATGTGTGTGTGTGTGTGTGTACAAACACTTCTCCATTATATAGTCCTAACTAGCTTTTTCTTTGAGATATGTCTTTATTTATTTTTATTGATAAATGGAAGAAAATTCAAATACTCTTAATAATTCAACCTCTTTAAGACAATTTGATAATCTAACTTGGGCTTATGTAAGATTTGTTCCTGATGTGAAGAATATACTATTTGTTTATGTTATAGCAAACATTTGAAAGGTCCAGGAGTCACTAGGAGAAAACATTTAGTTAGGATAAAAAATGATGTGGAGTCTTCCAAGAAAGTATTTTTTTTAAATTTTTTTAAAAAATTAAATTTCTATTACCTTTCAAAAGCAAGTTACATGGATGTATTAACAATATAAGTTACAAATTAGTATTCTCCTTAATATCATCAACCAAATAAACACAAGTTTCGTAACTCAGCTGATTTACTCAAGGTTGACTGTTCAAAAATCTTGTCTCCATCTTTGATTAATATGATCCTTAAGTTAAGTGGGTTCTGCTTCTTCTACATCCAAAGATCTTAATGCCTAGGGATAGCTATCCAACTAAAGGTTAGTTGTTCTCTGCACTGTTGAATAATTTTATAGTTAGATTTTCTCTATTTTTTCAATTTTCTTAAAGCATCTTTGACTTGTTTCACACCAAATTATGTATATGCATATGCTTAGATATACTGTTATTGTATTTCTTTCTTTCTTTTTATGGTATTGCCATTTTGAAGCCATTGGATTACTGTAAATAGTTCATAATACCTCTTTTGTGTATCGATTTTGTCATGAATTTCGCCTCATATTCATTTAGAGTATTCATATTAAAAGAAAATATAAGGGAACTGTTTCCTGTTTGCTCTGTATAATTCACAGGCATCTGGGATGTTTAAAAGCCTAATTCTATCTTTTATGCTTAGACCATTATTTACTACTAACCATAGGAGTAATGTTACCTTAAGAAGTAGAGTTTTATTCTAGATCACATGGCACCATCTAAATTTTTCCCTTCTATCCCTTTATAGCTCCTTACATGAGTTATTTATGAATCTCCCTGTATGGTATCTTAGCCAAGTATAGCTATGTTCCACCTCCTTTTGTAAGTGGTAGTCTAGAATTGTGAGGTATAATACTAGTGGGTAATTACCCTAGTTATTCCCCATAATCCATTCCTCAACTTTTGCATATATAATGAATATAATTGGCATATGTTTGCTGTGATTATAGTAGAAGAAGGGACCCTCTTTGCTCTAACTATTAAAGTAAAGTGAGGTTTTTTCCCTATTCATTATTCTACATTTTATATAGCTCTTTAGTGCTTCTTTGGCTTTGACTAGTGGTGATATATACTGTGAGTTGTTGTGATTTTTTTTAGTTCCTAAATGCTTTTGCTTATGAGCACATGGGTTTTCATCCATTTTGACCATAAGGTCTCTTTCCCTTCAAGTAGCCTCTGGGGAATTTTAGCAATTAAGACTTTGTCTATGACACTAATTCTAGTGATTCCTAGTCCTCCCTCATCTTTAGGTTTACACACTTATACCAAATTTACCTTTTCCATCGCTTTCCCTTCCTTTCTCCCTACTTATAAAAGGGATATCATAATTCTTCCTATTGATTATGTGATGTCTTTATAGAGGATTATATAGGTTGACCAATAGATGTGGAGTGACTTGAGGATAACTTTGACCAATGTGAGTCTTTCAGCCAGTGATAGGTCTTTATATGTCCAACGGTTTAACCTTTTTTTTAATCATCTCCATCAATAGGATACAATCTTCGTGCCTTAATTTCTTGGTGGATACAGGTAGCCCCAAGTAAGTGATAGGGGGTCGTTTTACTTAAAAGCCATCAATTCTTACTAGCCATTATGCATCTTCAATTACACCTAAGGAGATAATAAGTTAACTTTTATTGTGATTTACTTCTAGTCCTGAAGGGTCCTTGAACATTTAGAGAGTTGCGGAGATATAAATCTTTCGTTAGCCTTGTAAAAAATTAGGAGATCATTTAGTTTCAATTCTTTGTATTTGTTATGGTATTCATACTTCAGGTTTACAGTTATGTTATGGTTTAGTAATTTGGATAGTGCCTTCATGCTTAGTATAAAGAAGTAAGAGGATAAGGGATCCCTTTGCCTCAGTCCCTTGTTGCCTTTGAGGATCTTAGTGAGTTTTCCATTCACTAAGATGCTAAATGAGGTGGAGGTTATGTATTCTTTAATCCACTTTCTGAACTGATATAGGAAATTAAAGGGTTGGAGAAGTTGGATTATGAATTTTCTATTAATTGTATCAAAAGCCTTATTGAAATCCACCTTCAAATCTTGGAGCTCTCTTTTTAGCATGGTCCTTGAAGAGTTCCTAAGCCAATATGAGGTTATCCCCTATTAGTCTACCCTCCAATAAGGCTTCTTAGGATTCAATTATCATGTTATGCAGAGCTTTCGTCATTCTGGTTACAAGTATTTCTATATGGTTTTATAATAAAGTTACAAGATGCTATAAGTTTGTAGTTGTTCATAGTGTCAAGGTTCTACTTCTTTTGAATCAGGTATAAGCGTGTCTTGTTTAGTTTCCTTAGTGACTTCCCTCTTAAGAAGAATTCTTGAACTGCCTTTATAACTATACACTTTATTAGTGGCCATGTTTTGTAGAAAAAAAATACCTATTAAAACTATCAAGACATTAGTTTTTAATTTGATGAAAAAAGATTTCACCAATAGTAGGAATGTGTGTCCTCCCACTATTATAAGATTTGTAACTAATCTGTTATCATTTTAGTGTTTTGTTCAAATGAAGAACGAGTTAAGACAAATATTTATAAATAATAAATGATTTGCATCTCAATATGCCATTTTAATGATATGATGAATGTTTCCAAGATTATACTTGAAGATCATGAATTTTAGTTCTAATGTCAATTTGTCATATGAGTTTATGAATCTTTAGTGAGAGTACTTCATTTAGTTGATAGTGATGAGAAGGAAACAAGGGTTATTTTTATGATGCTATGGAGACGGTGAAAGAAGCAATCAAGATCAATTAAAAAAAAAGCTTATATACACCTTATCTTGCAATCATCAATAAAAAATGAAAAAGACAACTTTACTCTTTGTTTTTTGTTGCTAAGGAATTTCTGAATTCGATTGTCTATTCTAAACCAAGTTTTACAAATAAAGTTAAAGTTAATAACATAATGCTATTAATTATTAAAATAATTATTTCGTATGAGATGACACATGATCTCCTTAACTCACAATTATATGTATATAAAGATGTGCACGATGATTTTGGATATCTATTACAATATGTGAAATAAACAAACTTAATCTATGTATATATTTATTAACTTTTGTTACTTTTTTAAAATTAATCTTCACTTTATTTTTTTATAAAATTACTTTTGTTGTTTTATAGTTATTTAGTATGACTAATTTGGAAGTGGTGTTCTATAATTAAAAAGGATTGCAATTTGAATTCTTAATCAATATGTGATTGGAATTAGGTGTAAAAGGAATTTGAGCGCATTTGAATTCATCCACTCTAAAAAAAAGAAATAGATTAGAACACAAAAGATTAAATGATTTTATATTTGTTAAATATAACTTGAAGCTTTGAGAAAGATATATTATTATTAAGTTGAATACAATTTCTCATAACTTCTTAATAATTTAATTATGTTTGTTACTATGACTTTTAATAGAACAAGTATTTTTATAGATCTAGTTTATCTTGATCATATTGAACTTTTAGCAAATTGAAACAAAGTTTTATAGATAAGGGTGACTTGAAAAATAATCTTAGATAAGAAAGCATTGATATGTTATTTAGTGTATGAGTTTGAATGATGCTGATAACGAAACTCCTCTCAGTGAAGAGAGTTTCGTACCAAATAAAAATTGAAGCAAATACAATTTGAGTAGATATGTCATCGAATGAAGTTTTCATTTTTATTTTTATTTTAATTTTGCCTATATTTAATGTATATGTTAAATTCCATACCTACAATATAAATATCAAACTTTTAATTATAAGTGTTTTTATTTTAGGTTTCAGTTCTACTTTATTGTGTTCCTTTATAAGAACTCTTGTTATGCTTTTGAACCTATATTATTATTATTAAATGATGTTATGACTTTTTTTGAGATATGATGTTTTGACTTTGATATAATCAATTATAATATTTTTTAAAAATCAATTGTAATATTTTTAATTATATATTTTTATGATAATAAAATGATCTTTTTCTTATATTAATTATAGTTATTTTTTATATGAGAGATAAGCAAAAATAATATTAATAGGAATAAAGAGGAACTTATTATATCATTTATATATTATTATGATTTTTTGAAATATGGTTGAAATAAAATTAAAAATTATATAATATAATATATTGAAGAATTATTTTGTAATTTTTTAAAATTTAAGAATTATTTATAATTTTAAGTCCCATGTTTTTCTTAGTTGTATCAATGGTGATTTTTCACGAGCCTTTCTTCATTTTTTGGGAGGGGAGTAGAGTTGTCAAAGAACAAAGAAATGGAGCAACCGGATAAAATAGTTGAACAACTTATTTCACTCCAAAGAGCTAGGAAGCTGAGACTAGACCCATTTCTAAGTCTAAGGCAAAAAGAGCCGAAAAGGATACAACCTAGGGTACTGAAACCGAAAAAATAACTCAAATTTGAATATGTACTCCACATATAAAAAAGGAAAATAAAAAACCAACTAATCAGGCACATTCTGCCTAACATTATGCAGACACGTCATAACATTATAATTTTAAAAAATTATAAATAGTTTTAAAATTTTAAAAAATTACAAAATAATTCTTCGCATGGCGAGGCAATTTATCGTTGCACTAAAGAAAGATTTCGAATCCTCCATCTACGAAATGGAATCCATAGTTTTGAATCTACAACCAAGCATAGCAAATGCCACATTTAATCATTAGTAGTAGACTAAGCAGGTGATCATATAGGCATCGAATGCTATAGTTGGCTCTTTGACAGAATCCACTCTTGTCTCTATATACAATATTTTAGCCTTTTTCGCTGCTATTGTTATAGTTGATCCATGAAGAGTAGGTATAAATAAGGGGAGAATATGAGGAAAAGACTATTGTCAAAGCTTCCGATCTCTCTCTCTCAAAGAGTGAAAGGTGCCTTCGAAAAGAGTTCTGGCTTCTAGACTTCCAAGAAGGTAAGTTACTCTCGCTGAACTGAACTATTTATAATTTTAAAAAATTATCTAAAATAGTATTTAATATTAATCAATACTAATATTATACCTTATTAAAATAATCTAATACTAAATCCCATACGATATATATTTGAACTTAACATGAATGTCAGACACGATATTGGATAAGATGGATCATATACTGCCTGAAAGACAGAATCCAACTAAGCAAGCACTCAAAGCTTCAAAGGAAAGTAGTCATCTAAAGCCCAATAAACCGCAAGTGGACCAAGTGGACCAATTTCTAGGAGCCGAAAGTTTCTCCAAATTTTGGTCAACTCTTGCACTGCCGTTCTTGGACTCTCTTTGCCTGGTGTAATCGACCCTTCCCTCAACGTCACTTTTGACCTTTGGACAAATGAAGGTTGACCCCAGACATTCACTGTAACCGGAAGCAAGCAAAGAATGGAGTGGTGTGTTTCTATTCCAAAAGTTGAACTTCATGCCCATCTGAATGGCTCCATTAGAGACTCTACCCTTTTGTATGCCTTCTACACTCCCTCTTTTTTTTCTTTTTTTTTTTGGCTCTTGTTCGAAGACATATTTCGCTTTCCTATGTAATGCGTTCTTTCTGTTTTGTTTGTAGTTAGTCACTTTGTTATATGGCCAATCATTTTATTCATTTACTTACTTAAACTCGGAGGTAGGAAGAACTTGATTGTGTAGTTTCTTTCTGATGTTTAAGATGTTCAAGTTCCAATTAGTGGACCAAAAATTGTCGGTTGCTTTAGAAGTGAACAAAATTTTATTTTCTGTCCTGAATTTCTCCTGTTTTTGCTTTACTTTTCTTGTTTGTTACCTTTTTTTCTTTCCGATTATATACAGAGAACTTGCCAGAGGATTGGGTGAGAAAGGCATCTTTGTTTCCTCCGATGTGCAACAAGCTATCATGAAAAGTACGTTCATTGTTCCTTTTTCCAATCACTTGTGTGTTTAGTTGCCGAGAGTCATGGGAAAAAAGCTTTTGTTCAAGTTAACTTCACGTTTTGATTATTAGTTGGTCAGTTGCTCATATGTTTGAGCTTTTAAGTTGTAATATGCCTTCATCATATTACACATGACCATTGTCCTTGAGATCGAAAGCCTAGTTCTTCCCATAATCCAGTTCAATTTTCTGACCTAATATTTTTCTCAGTTTGGCTTTTGTCTGTTGACATGTATTGTTTTTGAAACCGTTATTTGCTTCTGATCAGATGATCGATCTCTGAGTGAGGTGTTCAAATTATTTGACCTGATTCATGTAATTACCACGGATCACAAAACTGTTACAAGGATCACAAAAGAAGTATGTTAATTGCCCCATTTTTTGTATCTCTTGTTTGAACCCAATTACCTCTGCTTCTAAATTGATTCCCTTAACAGGTGGTTGAAGATTTTGCTTTGGAAAATGTTGTATATTTGGAGCTAAGAACCACTCCAAAGGTACTTTACTATAAATAATTTGCTTTGGAAAATATTACTCAAATTTTGACATTCTAGTTTTCTTGTCTCTGAGACCTCTGTATTGAGTTTCTCTTGATATAAAAATTTGTGGGTTGTGCATTATCCAGAGAAATGATTCTATAGGAATGACTAAACGCTCTTACATGGAAGCTGTGGTGGAAGGTTTAAGAGCTGTTAGTGCCGTTGACCTTCATTTCACCCCACATGATTTGGATGCTAGAACTTACATGAATTCTGCGAATGATACATTTCATGGAACTTCAACGAAAAAGATATATGTCAGACTTCTTCTGAGCATTGACCGTCGTGAGACCACTGAATCTGCAATCGAAACTGTATGTTGGATCAAGTGGCAGTTGTATGTTAATAGTTCTGAATTGGATATTCTTGATTTCTGTTCCTACTATAATATAGGTTAAGCTTGCTTTGGATATGCGGGATTTTGGAGTAGTTGGTATTGACCTTTCTGGAAATCCTATTGTTGGGGAATGGTACATGTTACTGGCAGAAGTTCCTTATCATCAAATAAATAGCTGTTTGTGACTGTTACATACAATATCTAATCACTATTCCATTCAATGAAGGATCACATTCTTGCCGGCCTTGAAATTTGCCAGGGAACAAGGTCTCTATGTAACTCTTCACTGCGGAGAGGTTTGTTTGTTTTCCTATTCTGATACAGACTAATTAGAAAAGGTTATATTTCCTCTTAGTGGTGAAATTACTCTTTTTGTTTATTTTGTAACTTAGTGCATTTAGGTACCTAATCATGAGGAAATCCAAGCAATGTAGGTACCTAATCATGAGGAAATCCAAGCAATGATCGACTTCCTACCACATAGGCTTGGCCATGCGTGTTGCCTTGGAGAGGAAGAACAAAGGATGTTAAAATCATCTAAAATACCGGTAGGATACCTAGATCATTTCCATTATTTGGCATTAAGCACGTACGACTATATCTCCAAGCACATTGATAGCAATTTTTAAATTGGTCTAAAGGTTTTTGATTGATCGTCAGAAAATATAGAATATTTTAGTTTCTGTTAAAAGTGTACCCTAACTCTATTGCTTCAATGTGTATTTCCTTGTTCTTCCACAGTTATCTACGGTGCAGGGAAATGATCTAGTTATTGCTCGCTAAATCCATTATTTTTGCAATTTGGTGAACTTTTGCAGGTCGAGATCTGTTTGACATCCAATATCAGGACTAACACTATTTCTTCACTGGACATCCATCATTTTGGTCAGATTTCTGTTTCGGTTTAATCTGTTATATTTCATATATCTGCCCTCACAATTAAGTTTTATGTTCTAGCAACAGAGGCATGAGGATCTCATGAGCATAGTTAGCTTTTACTAGTGCTTCTTTTTAACATTCTGCATTGCGATGCAGCTGATCTGTACATGGCGAAGCATCCTCTGGTTCTGTGCACTGATGACAGTGGAGTTTTCTCCACCAGCCTTTCCAAGGAGTATAATATCGCTTCTTCTGCATTTGGTATGTAGATGTTTAAAAGGGCTGAACTGAAAGATATGAGATGATGCCAGATATTATTACTCATTATATGTCTCTTCTGACCCCATAGGTCTTGGAAAGAGGGAACTGTTTGAGCTTGCAAGAACTGCAGTTGATTTTATATTTGCTGATGCTAGCGTGAAGCAGGACCTAGCCGAGACGTTCAATTCAGCAGCAAAGAAGTTGGACCTCTGATCTGGACATGACATTTTTACATCCCAGTAGTAGCAATTGTCTAGAAGTAGGACTATTCAATCCAATCATCTCAGTTGCCAGGTTTCTTAATTTATTTGGTGATTTATGGTGGCATAGGTGATTGAATAATGTCTCGAAACCAGGTTTATTTATTTTGGACTTGCTACTGAAAATTGTCTTTAGTGCATTTTTAATAATCACAAAAGCTTGTGATTTTCCACTGAAAGCCTGGCAGACAAAGTTGATGCCGGCTTCCGTCTCTGTGGTTTCTATCGTCCTTCTCGATGCCATTGATGTTCTTGTGTTTTCTGATGGAATCCACTTGACGAACTCGTGCTGGACAATGTCACTTTTCCCATCAAAATTACACGAAATCACTCCCCCAATCCCAATCCCAAACCCAATCCCAATCCCAACTCAACTCAACACCACACCCTAACCTAATTCTTTTAGAGGATGAAAAGTTTGCAATGGTTGATTACAAGTATTTTATTTTGAGTTATTAATTCATACAACGATGTATTCGAATATTATATGTATTTAATTTAGTTAAAGGTAAGACATTGAGATAATTATTTTTTCTGATAAAAATATACATTTCGGAGATTTATAGAATATGAAGATTGATTGCGTCATTATAATTACATTAGAGACTTAATATCTTCTCAGTTAGCTACAGTACAAGGAGCCTCGGAACGACATCGTTTGGGACGCACTAATCTTAAAAACCGAAACAGGAGTGCGTTCAAACTTCAAAACCCGAAGCCAACCGTGAACTTTCAGTTCCATTTTACGTTTCCCGTCTCTCTCGACACATTTTCTCTCTCGTGCGTTTTTCTATTTTCGGTTAATTCCTACTCTGTCTCTCTGAGCTCCTTCCATTAATCTAACGCCCCACCACTCTCTCTCTCTCTCTCTCTTTCTCTCTGTAACTCTACACTCTCACCCACCCCCCTTCTCACTCGCACATTTCTCTCCCTCCCTTCGCTCAGGATAACTGCCAACCGTCGCTACCGGCGGCGGTATCCAGTCTTAGACACTGCCATCGGATCAAGCCTCCGCGGAGCTCTCGCTCTTCCGGAGCAATGTCTTGGGGATTAGGCTGGAAACGCCCGTCGGAGATCTTTCGCCTGTCGCTCAATTACGGCACCGAGGAATCCGGCGACGATCTTAACCGTATTTCAACTTCGTCTTCGTCCACCTCGTCTTCGACGTCGCCATCGCAAGATCAGGAGCTCGGATTCCGGATTGATTTGGATTGGACGGCCGGAGATGACGAGGACCAGGTGGCTCTGCGATTGCAGTCGCAGCTGATGGTGGCGTTGCCGCTGCCGCAGGATTGCGTGACAGTGGAGTTGAAGACCGAAGAGGATACAGAGGAGGAGGGAGGGAGTGTGGGAGTCAATATGGAGGTGGTGAAGAGGAGAGAGCCGTTGCGTGGGATCATCATGATAAAGTCGGGTTCGGGTCAGCAGAGCGATGGTGTTGGTGTTCTCACCAGACTGTTGAGGTCCAATTTGGCTACATCTTCCGAGCATTGGAGGACCGTAACCTTGCTTAGCCTCTCTGGTTGTGGTTTGTCGGTAATGAATATCTCTTCTCTTTTCATTTCTTTAATGAGTGTAAACCTGTTTTGAGGACAAACTAATATGTTCTGGAGAGACGGTTTCGTTAGTTCGTTAATTCCTTAGATTGCATGTAACTGGAGGCATCGTATCTTTTACAGGCACTTCCGGCGGAGATTATCCGACTGCCACTTCTTGAGAAATTATACCTTGACTATAATAGACTTTCAGTTTTGCCTCCTGAGCTTGGTGAACTCAAAACGTTGAAAGTTCTCAGCGTTGATTACAACTTGTTGATTTCAGTTCCTGGTAAGACTTGTGTTCTGATTTATGTGATTGGCATAACTATTATGTTGTGTCGATGATTCAAAAATTAATGTCAGTTATCTTTTCTTATCATGCTGCTTGAATGTTAAGCAGTGGAACTGAGACAATGTGTTAGAATGGTGGAACTTTCATTGGAACACAACAAGCTTGTTCGTCCACTTCTTGATTTCAGGTCATTTATCTGATAATCGATGCTAATATGCTGCTTTAATACTCTCTGCCTAATGTCTCTCTCCTGTGGACCTGCAGAGCTATGGCTGAGTTACAAATTCTTAGGCTATTTGGTAATCCATTGGAATTCCTTCCAGAAATTTTGCCACTTCACAAACTGCGCCACCTGACTTTGGCCAATACTAGGATTGTAGCAGATGAGAATTTAAGATCAGTTACTGTTCAAATAGAGGTATTGATTTTGAGGAAGCTATAATGTTTATTATCCCAAGATGCTGTTTGCTATAATATAATGGGAGGTGTGATAATTATTCCACTATTCATTCTTTTGTTTGGTTGTCTGACAATTGTTTTGCATTACATTGTTATTCCATTATATTCTCTATTTGGTTCTAATAAGTTACATCATGTCAAACGTGCCTTAGTTGTTTTATGAACACTTTGTTTGGAACTAATTTTTGTAAAAATGATAACCACAGATGGAGAATACTTCCTATTTTGGCACATCTAAACACAAACTAAGCGCCTTCTTCTCCCTTATATTCCGCTTTTCTTCCTGTCATCACCCTTTGCTTGCTTCTGCACTGGCGAAAATAATGGAAGATGAGGGAAATCGTGCAGCAGTTGGTAAAGATGAGAATGCAGTGCGACAACTTATTAGTATGATAAGTAGTGACAATCATCACGTGGTCTGTAGGCAACTTTCTCATGTTGAGTTGATAATTTCTTGCTTTCTTGTTCATACATACACACTTCTCAAGCTTCTGCTTCATCATAGGTTGAACAAGCATGCTCTGCACTATCCTCTCTCTCTGGAGATGTTTCTGTGGCGATGCAATTGATGAAATGTGATGTGATGCAACCAATTGAAACAGTACTGAAGTCAGTTGCAAAGGAAGAAGTAATTTCTGTATTGCATGTTGTGGCCACCTTGGCTTTCCAATCTGATACTGTTTCTCAAAAGATGTTGACAAAGGATTTGTTAAGAGCATTGAAATTGTTATGCGCACATAAAAATCCAGAGGCATGTATCTTTCCTCCTTGTTGCAGTTAGCTGGTTCTAGTTCCTAGTTTATTTTTGTGCTGTTCCCTTATAGAGTCTCATCTGTTGGCAGGTGCAAAGATTAGCATTATTAGCTGTTGGAAATTTGGCCTTCTGCTCTGAGAATCGCCGTATCCTGATCACCTCTGAAAGTCTGAGGGACCTTCTTTTACGCTTAACAGTTGCATCTGAACCACGTGTAAATAAAGCGGCGGCTCGTGCTCTTGCCATTCTTGGTTTGTGCATTGATCCAGTTCCTACAAACTTTTCAGTAAAGGTTTAGGGGTTGAATATCTAGTTCAACAATCAATAAATAGTTGCCAAATTTATATTCCTGTCCAGGGGAAAATGAAAACCTGCGCCGTGCTGTAAGGGGAAGATCAGTTGCAAAGCAGGGACTGCGCATACTTTCCATGGATGGAGGAGGAATGAAAGGTATGGCGACTGTGCAGATTCTTAAAGCAATTGAGAAAGGAACTGGTAAGCACATACATGAATTGTTTGACCTTATATGTGGCACATCAACGGGTGGCATGCTGGCCTGTGCTTTGGGTATTAAGCTAATGACCTTGGATCAGTGTGAAGAAATCTACAAAAATCTTGGTATGCTACTTAAAAATGTACAGGTTACACAAAATTTTGATTATTCCTATATTTGTCACCCTGTTTCTCAAGAGTCCCTCTTCAGGAAAACTTGTCTTTGCTGAACCTGTTCCAAAGGACAATGAAGCTGCAAGTTGGAGGGAGAAGTTGGATCAACTATACAAGAGTTCATCACAGAGTTTTAGAGTAGTAGTGCATGGATCTAAGGTAAGGTTTATTCCTTTTATTTCTTGGCTTAATTGCTTCCATTCACAATTTATTTTATAGATTCTATGTCTCTGAATTACGTGTATACATAGGCATGACTGTATGTTGTAGAATGCACAAAAATTTGAGGATGTGAAGAGCAGAGGTTATCTTTATTCAGTTTTTGTTCTTTAGTGATGAGAGGAATAGGGATTATTTTGGTGCTTGTTAATTCTACAAAATGTATGAATCAATTTCTGTTATCGCGATAATCTTGAGTTACCACCAATACAGCATTCCATCCTGCAGCATAGTGCAGATCAATTTGAGAGACTGTTAAAGGAAATGTGTTCAGATGAGGATGGAGACCTTCTAATAGATTCAGCAGTGAAAAGCATTCCCAAAGTTTTCGCTGTATCAACTTTGGTCAGTGTGACGCCAGCTCAACCATTTGTATTCCGAAATTATCAGGTTAAGTCAGAGAATTCCTGTAACTTTTTAACAGATAATAGTCTAGTATTCAGAGTTTCAACTTATTAGTTCTGCTGCTTGGATACGTCTGTTTTGTAAGTGCAATCTGGGTGCTTTGCAATATTTATACCTCCTGTTTTCACATTGTTTTTCTTGCCATATGCTTTCAATTTGCAGTATCCTGCCGGAACATGTGAATCACCCTTCCCAATTTCAGAAAGCTCTGGAGCTACTGTTTTAGGATCACCTACTACTGGAGCTTCAGTTGGCCACACACGCTGTGCTTCTATTGGGAGCTGTAAGCATCATGTTTGGCAAGCTATAAGAGCTTCATCAGCTGCTCCATATTATCTTGATGATTTCTCCGATGGTATACTGCTGTTGTGCTCATTCATAGTTTGTTTTCCTCCTCAGCAAATAAAAACTAATATTTTAGCTTTATGTGCTAACTTTATGATAATTCTATAGGGATAAATCGCTGGCAAGATGGTGCTATTGTGGCAAATAATCCTACCATTTTTGCAATAAGAGAAGCGCAACTTCTTTGGCCTGATACAAAAATTGATTGCTTGGTCTCCATTGGCTGTGGTTCTGTACCAACAAAGGTGCATTGAGAAATTTCCAACCCCTTATTCCTTATCTTCATAATTTTCATAATTTTCTTGGAATTTGAGCTGTAGCTATCTCTGGCTGTTTAGAAACTTGCTTTGTCTATGTTCATAGTGGCTCTCCTTTCAACTATGCATCCCAAATTCAAAAAAGAAAGAACTGGAGTGGTAGATTGTTGATGAAATTTGACTTTTTACTGGAGTGGTAGATTGTTGATGAAATTTAAGATTGTTGATGAAATTTAACTTTTTATTCAAAAAAAAAAAGGGAAGAATTTTGAATGAAGTTCTTTTTATAAAATCAACCCAGCTTGTAGTTTTCAACATTTCATCTAAATGAAAAGCTTTGGCAGGGGTTGCTGTAGTTCAGTATATATTTTTATGGTTTGCGATGGGAATTTAATTGGACAATTATTATACATACCATAAGAAATCTACTCTTGATGGTGGAGTTACAACTTGTATTATAGATGAAACAATGCCACCATAGAAACTCTTGTGGATATTTTAAAATTGATATTTCCAGGTGCGGAGAGGTGGATGGCGTTATTTAGATACCGGGCAAGTGCTGATTGAGAGTGCATGCTCCGTCGATCGGGTGGAAGAAGCATTAAGCACA
Source organism: Erythroxylum minutifolium (assembly GCA_027123815.1). Lineage (NCBI taxonomy): Eukaryota > Viridiplantae > Streptophyta > Magnoliopsida > Malpighiales > Erythroxylaceae > Erythroxylum > Erythroxylum minutifolium. Next base: position 27,864,531 of record JAOTJB010000002.1, read on the forward strand.
TTGCTTCCTATGCTACCGGAAATACAGTACTTTCGTTTTAATCCAGGTAAATATAATGAAGTTTATGGAAATTTATTTTTTGTAATGATAGATCGTTGCTCTTTATATCTTCTCATGATGTGGGGATAATTTCCTATAATCTTCTAATAGTGGACTCTTTAAATAGTTAGTGAAAAAGTCAAAATTTTCAATTAGACTTGTATACTTTTGTCCTCACAGTTGATGAACGTTGTGGCATGGAGCTCGATGAGACTGACCCGGCAGTCTGGCTGAAATTGGAAGCTGCAATTGAGGATTATATCCAGTCTAATCCTGAAGCCTTAAAAAATGTATGTGAAAGACTAATTTTACCCTATCAACTCGATGATAAGCAGTCAGAAAATTTGAAATCTCTGCATTTCCTCAAGACAAAGATGTCACCTGCTGGTATTGCCATCATATTCTCTCAAT
>JAOTJB010000002.1:27869782-27879919 GCA_027123815.1 Erythroxylum minutifolium
AATAATTTGATAATAAATATTACATAAGAGATTAAATTAAATTTATTTAATTAAAAATAATTTATCTTTAGGTTTTATCTAATATGTAATTATTATTAGTGATAAAAATATAACTAAATTAAAATTAACAACTAAACAAATTTTTGTTTTCATTTAAAACAAAAATAGAAATAAAAACTGAAAATTAAAAACCACAACAAAAAGCCAGAAGTAGAAATCAAACGACCCTTTAGTTAAATTTTATTTTTAAGTAATCTTATTTTATTATTAATTTTATATTTTCTCAATTATGTATTTAAAATGTTTAGTAAGAAAGAGAACATGTGATGTAGTTGATATTGGTTACATTGGTCATATTAATTTTTAAACTGAAGAAAAAGAGTCATCGCTTGATTATAATAAACTTGAAAAAATATATTCACAAAGATGAATGAATTAAGAAGTTAGTCGATTGATATCTTATTTAAATTAGTCGATTGATTTCTTATTTAAAACATACTTAAAAATTAAAAGTATAATATATCATAATAAGAAAATAATTTTATATATTACTAATTTATAGTTATTGTTTATTTAAACATAATAGAAGACATTGATGCAAATATTTTAGACAAAGAAATAGTTTATAACTTTTTATATAGTGTTAGAGAATTTGAAACTTTTGAAGACGATAAGATAATATAATTATAATTGTTATTATTATTTTATAATTTTTATTTTAGGTTGAATTTTTAATTAAAACCCATTATGAGTTGATTATATATTAATTAGGTGAAAACCACATTTTTGACCCAAAGCATTTGCCAAAATACAACAATAATAATAACAACAACCTAGTAAAAATCTCGCTGATACATATAATTTGAAGAGGTACGATAATACTTAGTCTTACTCCTAACTAATAAAGATGTTACTTCCAAACATTTACCAAAATACATGTTGAACCATAACGATTTTTGTGCTCAAAATGAACTATAATATTTACAAAATATACAAAATGAAATTTCAACAGGCAAAATTTTGGTTAGAGTTAATTTTTCATTTATTATTTGTGATACCAATGTCATTGACGTGATATAAATTTAATATTTTTTATTAATAATGCATGTCTTATACTGTTACATGTATGTTACATGGTATAATAGAACCCACTTTCAAAATTAATATTAAAATGATTTAAATTCTCATATTAATTAATTTAAATAATTTTAATTAATTGTAATATTTTAAAACCAAACCTAATTTCAAGAATAAAACCTTAGTTCCAAATTATTTACCCTAATTCACATGATAAATATCCCAATGCAGACTATTAGGCCATCCTTACCAAACTCGTTGAACATCCTTTGTGTTTTTTTGGTTGCTGACAACTAAGGTCATATTTGGTGAATAGCTTTTCAGCTGTTTATTAGTTGTTTGACTCAAATGAGTTGTTTGACCCATATTAAAAAGCTCTTTGTCACCCAACCAGCTCATTTTTTGCAAGCTCATTCAAAGCAGCATTTGGAGTTAGCTGATTCATTTATGACAATATGAATCAAAAGAGGATGTTGAGGTTAAACCTAAAGAGAAGCCAATTAGACCTCCCTTGGAGATAGAACTTCCTTTTCGCCCACCTCCAGCTGTTCCATAAGGTATTTTCTTGTTTCATCCATCTGTAATTGTGTATATTCAATGTCATCGGTGTAAATTGTGTTTTTAGTATTCATTACTTTATCTCATCATGGATTTTTTTTTTTACTCTTGGGTGAGAAACCATGAGATAAGAAATCTATTCAATGCATCACAATCTGAAATGCTACTCTTAGTTTTTGAAAATATGTTTAGAAAATGATATTTTAAATTTCAAAAGTGGTATGTGATTAAGTCTTATGGGGAAGTCCATTTGGTACAGTTTGGGATTCAATACATATGGGGTGTTTGGGTTTTATGTTACAGCTCCATTGGGTTCTTGCTGAAACCCCTAATAAATTTGATTCACATTCCATTTTTCTTTTACAATATGGCTTGATTGTATATGTGAAGTAAGGACATTTCGTAGATGCTTTTGGTATATTTGTTGCTTTATTTTTATGCTGAAAAGTAAAAAAGAAAACTTTAGTTCTTGTTCTACTGTCTTAATTGAAGAGACCTACATGGTAACTTGTTTTATCTTATGGTGAAATTTTGATACTTATTTGGCAGATGAATATCGTCAAAGTTTCCAACATTATGGGCATTGATCCAAAACCATTTGATCCTAAGATGTATATGGAAGAGGAAGCATTTGTCACGGATGAATCTGGAGCTAAAAGATGACTAAGATTAGAAAATAATATAGTGAGATGGAGAACGGTTCGGAATCCTGATGGAACTACCTATGTGAGTAAATATTGTAGTTATGTTGCTTTATAAAACTTCTCAATGTAAAAAAAAGAGAAATAGATGTATGGTGTAATTGATATTGCATTTCCTACATCTCCTTGAAAAGTTGTGTGAGTCTAACCTTTTCATGTTTATACTAAGTTATGGTATGTGAATTAGTAGCATATGGGCTTGAGGAATCACTGTTAATTAGCTTATTATGAAGTACGGATCAACACCTGCTTGAACATAAATTTGCAAATCTGACAGGTAAAATAATCTCATTTTCATCCAGACAGCCCAAGCTTTTAGTTGCAGTAGCCTGAGCTTTTAGTTTACTACCTAATCAACTACATTGTTAACTAATCACCATCACTGCTTTTATTTTGCAAATGATAAAAAATAAACTTGCTCGGTTTTCATGTAAGATCATTTTGACAAACAACATTTCCTCTTTACATGTGGAAGAGTCCTTCTTTTACTTGTTGCAAGTACATGCATTACATGTAGCAAACTTAACATAATAATTCCATTATTGTTGCTGTTTCTCTTTAAGTTTCTAGATTTGTTTGTGCATTACTTCCATTCCTTTTTGGTTTTTCCATTATATATGGCTTCGAATCATGAATTGACTAGTCATTCACTTGCAGATTTTTGCTACAAAATTAGATTGGACTATCATTACATAGATCATTTTTTTATATGCAGTGGTTGGTGAATCTTCTTTTTTTAGTTTTCTGCATTCATACTTTTGGGGAAAGAAAATAGTTGAAATTAATAGTTGTCTAATTGACTTGAAGATTTCACAACTTCCAGTGTTTTGTTTTATAAAGGTAATCGGTACATCTGATACTTTATATGGATAACTGAGTGGAATTGGCCTTTTTTGGTCTACTTATGGAAACATATGATGGGGTTATGGAAGCTTTAAACTTAATTATTCTACCTAAACAAACTACGATTTGCTTTGTCTTTTCCTTAAAACAATAAAGTAATATGTTTAAGCTTATATGCTCATCAAGAATTGCTTCTAGAATCTTTAAATGTAACTAATCCAGTAAAATTCAGCAGTTAGACTCCATCAATTCTATAAGTTAAATTGACAATTCATTGCTTTGTTGACTTGATACTTTATATGGATAACTGAGTGGAATTGGTCTTTTTTGGTCTACTTATGGAAACATATGTTGGGTTATGGAAGCTTTAAACTTAATTATCCTGCCTAAACAAACTGCAATTTTCTTGTCTTTTCCTTGAAACGATAAAGTAACATGTTTATAGCTTATATGCTTATTGAGAATTGTTTCTAGAATCCTTAAATGTAACTAATCTAGTAAAAGTCAGTAATTATACTCCATCAATTATATAAGTTAAATTGACAATTCAGTGCTTTGTTGACTAGCTTTCAGGTGCTATCTTGGTGGTGAGGTACTGCTTTATTCTACATTGAACAAGTTGGGTATCTTTTTGGGACCTAATGATAAATTCAAGATGTTAAAGAATGTTCCACCAAATCTTTCCTATTTTCTTGTTGATTGAATATATCTTGTCATTTTGTACAGGCTTTGAGTCATCTTAGTCTCTAATGTTGTTTTTCTTTCTTTAGTGGTGGTGACGCAGATAATATGGAAGGATTGTTTGTCCTTCTTTGAATCTCTTAAATCTAGATGATCTGTAGCTTCAGCTAGGTACTCGATTCAATCACTCTACTTTGTTGAAAGACGCTTCTGTCTAGATAATTATTTAACTCGATGTTCCTTTGGTAGACTAAGATTCTAGCTGTAATTGATTTAACAAAACATCAATGCCTACAATATGAGATTTAATGAATGCAATATGAAATTTAATGAATGCAATCTAAGATAGATTTAGTTTTATTAAATGAAGCATGAGAGTAGTTCAGATAAATATGGATTTGCTGCAGTTTTACTGTGTCAACCGAAGCATATTGTAGGTGTTTGTAGAAAGTAGCTACTCTTTGTATTTATTGCATTTAACTTCATTGATTACTCACAGCTACTCCATTGTCTCTTTTCACCTTAAAATGGAAAAGCTAACACAATCTTACATTACACTGGACACTTTTTTTTCACTGATACGCAGAGTAAAGAATGTTACAATAGTTCATCGATCGGATTCCGATCAGTGACATCTTCTTTAGTAAGTTGATTCTCTCTCTTCTTCCCTGAACACTTGCTAGTCACCATTGTTAGTTGTTCTTCTTCATCATCGCTAGTTTCTCCCTGCCAATAATTTTCATTAGGTTGGGTGGCTTATGTTATTTAATATGCTGTAGAAATAAAATGAATGAAGATGAACTGATTGAGCCGAAGAACTGTGATTTTATAGTGGCTACAGGAGATCAAAAGAAGAAATAAAAAATAAAGAAGAAAAAAGTGCTTATCTGTTTTGTTTTAATAGTTTTATAATGTTTGAAATCATAACCATTGTGTTTTAATCTCTATTAGTTGTGAGTTTCGTGGATTTAATGTTATTAATCAATGGACTATTAGTTTTTGCTACTTTATATCCTGTTTATTGACTTTAATGGTTGCCAAGAGAGGTTTTTTATATGTATTAGTTTTCCAAATATTTGCAGTTATAGTAACTAAATTTGTTGTGTATGTGTGCCTGGTTATTAGGGACAGGTCTTTCACCATTATTAACAAGAACTTAGATGACTACTGATTTTGTTTTGCAAGATATAGAGCTCCTTGTGTACCTTGAACTTGAAAATAGGATTTTAAGCTTGAAAGTCCTTTCCAGACTCAATTTTAGGTGATAACAAGCCTAGGAATACCAAAGATGAAACTTTACAACATATATTGGTTATTATTATCTTGGTTATGGTTACGTCATTATTTCTCCACGCTCTTAGTGTAGTTTTCATTTAGTCCTGATTTAGAATATAAATTAACTATTTTTATTTGTACAGATAAGTAAGTTTAGTACGTTAAATGTTGATATTCATTTATTAATATATAAATCAAGATATACATAAAAAAGAGAAAAGAAAGAGAGAGTTGGACAGCCACCATATTTTTCGAAAGTAAAAGTGTAACTTGTCGTGGACAATTAAAATTCCTTGTTGAGATGGATGGGTCCTAATTGTTGGTTTCTGATAATTTCAATGCTATTTTATTTTGTCTTGTATGGTTCGATTCATTTTGTATCATAGTTGACAACATCTAATGAATGTCCAAGACTAAAGTAACCTGCCTAATTTTTTTTACCTAATTGATATTAATGTTCAATCATAATTGAAGAATACTTATATTTTAGTCTTTAATTTAATTTAGTATTAGGGTTTTAGTGATCATGCGTTAAAAGTTGATTATTTAATATTTAATATTTATCTTTTTCTAATATTTTTTAATTATTTAATAATTCTTTGGTTAAATAAAAAGCTATTACAATAAAATTTTATATAATTTTTAAATAATATTCACAAGTTAATTATATTACTCATTTTAAATCAAGAGATCAATTAATTTTAAATTAAGTAATTAACCAAAATATATCGATGATAAAAAGTATCTATATAATTATTTTGATGGAATATTCTAATTGTAACCAATTAAAGTAACTCACTAGTGAAACCAATTGCAAATTGATTAACAAGTATATAACCTTCTCTCTTCTTATATGATTAGATGACATCATCTCAAAAAATAAACAAAAGAGAAAGTCAAGGGGGGAATGATATAGGTACTTCTTCTCTTTTATGACATTTGTAACCAATATATTCAAAGAAGTCAGGGAAAACGTAGTGGAGTTATTTGTCAAATGATACCATGGAAGAAGGTAGAGAAAGAGTTTCATAAAGCGACCAACTTATAATGGGATAAAACTAAGCTTAAAAATAAGTTTGATTGGATGAGAACTAGATGGAGTCTTTGGAAATAGTTGAAAGGGAAAGAAACGAGATTAGGATGAGATTATGACAAAGGAATAATTGTTGATAGTGAGGAGTGGTGGACTTTGAAGATTAAGGTTAGCCCATTTTAAGTTGTTTTCCTTTACTTTAATGCTAAATAAATAGTTAAATATAAGTTAATTATTTTTTAGTAGGAGAACAATAATTTTAAAACATTTAAAGAGGAAAGGTTTGAACCTGAGCTTGAATGTAAGTTGGATAAACTTTTTGGATGTTTGGCTCAAGGAGAGATTACATTTTGTCCTGTGGCTGACCCTCCATAAGAACAACGCAAAGTTGAGGAAGTATATGTTCTTTCTCTACCTTATAGTCATAATGTTCATCATAAATTGTCAGACTATCATGATCATGAGAATATAGATAAGACTAGTAGTCTAAACAATTATCAAGTGACTGGTGACTGGAAAGAGGTGTGGAGAGAAACCACCCCGACCCTTGTATCTACTCCTGTTGCTACCCCTCAAGCTTCACATGATAAAGGCAGTGAGAGAAGAAGATGCAAAAGGGTTTGTAGAATGATAGTTTACAAAGCAACAAGAGTGCAAAAACTGATTCTACTAAAAGGGTAGGAAGATCTACAGCAATGTATGAGAGGCTTGAGGATATGATGCAATTGATTCAAGAGAGACAGAGCGCAACAATAGAGATGAATACTTCTATTATGAAAATTTTAAAAACGATAAATACTGATATATCACAAAGTACTGGTGCGGATGCGATATATCATGATGTTACAAATGCTTTGGAAAAACTATGTACTTTGCCTAGTTCAGAGACTGGTACTCCTGAATTTTACTTTACTTGCTTGTTGATTGAAGATCCGCAAAGAAGGGCCATTTTTTTTAAGTATTGGATGATGCAAAGAGAGTTGAATATATAAAGTTTATGTATGAGTATGACAAACATAAAAAACATTAAACATAATTTCTATCTATGCATTACTATATTTAGTTTATTGTTTTTATTATTTGTGCACTTATGCTGACATGGTATGTTTTAAGACATTATGAACTTGGTTAGCTTATTTTATTATATTATGTTACTTGTCAGTAATCTATAATTTTATTACATGTTATATTATTTATTTCTTTATATTTACACCTATAAGTGTTATGTTTATTTAGAATATAATTTTACTTGTTGATTTGTAGGTATGGATGATAATGTTATGCAAATAATGCAACTTCTGCAAATTAAGCAATTCTTGGACAATGAAATTAAGATTTGGGATTCGGTGGCTTGTGTAACGGGTTACATGGGCGTGTATTTTTTTAACCACATATACAAGGAACCATGCATGACTTCCTATAAAACAGGAGAATTATGGATGAATGAATTATTGACTGGTCATGAAAAATGGTGTTTTAATGCATTTAGGATGAATTAAAATATATTTCGTCAATTATGTATGGTTTTGGAAAACAATTATAGTTTAAGATCTTCTGATAGGATGTCTACTTTAAAAAAAGTCAGTTTATTCGTATATGTCCTAAGTAAAGGTTCCCCTAATAGAGATACCCAAGAATGCCTAGGGATGTCAATTTTGGCCCGGGTTTGGCGGGCCATGGCCCGCGGCCCGACAAAACAATGTCGTTTTGTCTAAAACGACGCCGTTTTGTATTTTTTAATATTAAAAAATATAAATGGGCCGGGCTTAGCCCGGCCTGCCCTTGTCCCACCAGGCCAGTCGGCCCATCGGTGGGTCAGACCGCGGGCTGGCCATCTCGGCCCGGCCTATTGACATCTATAAGAACGCCTTCAACATTCAGGTAAAACTGTGAGGAGAGTTTTTAAAGAAGTTTTGAGTGTCATGGATGGATTTTCAAGGGATATACTCGTACCAAAGATCTCGAATTCAAGAAGCTTCCATAACAAATTGGCAATGATGCTAGATATATGCCACATTTTAAGGTAATTGAATATGTTCTTACTCTCTCTTCATTATATTTTTCATTTAAAAATGTTATTTTATCATCTTATGATCATTGTTTTATATTAGGATTGCATTTGAGGTATTGATGGTACACATATAGTGGTAGTTGTTGTAGAGGAGGATCAAATGAGATCTAGAGGACTAAAAGGAATAACGACTATAAATGTATTGGCAGCATATGACTTTGACTTACTATTTACATATGTTTTAGCTAGTTGGGAAGGATCAAAGCACGATTCTCGTATTTTCCTTGATACAATTGGTAATCCGACCGATAGGTAATTTTAAGACTTGTAGGAATTGCTATTCATGATTTAGACTTTTTATGATATCATCTATAATAATTATATTTCCTCTATGGACACTCGAGCAAATATTACTTGGTTGACAAAGGCTATCTAGAAAGAGAATGATATTTGACACCTTACCCAAAGACAAGGTATCATTCAACAGAGTTTCGTGGTGCAAGTCCAAGAAGATCTCAAGAAGTTTTTAATCGAGCTCATTCATCATTGAGAAGTTGTAATAAGAGGGCTTTCGGTGTTCTTAAGGCTCGATGAAAGACATTGGAGAAAATGCCTAAGTATTCATCGATAGATCAAAATAGAATAATTTATACATCTTTTGCATTGCATAACTATATTAGAAGAAGTACAATTGACAACCTGACTTTTAACATTATCGATCAAAATCCTGAATTTATACCTCGAGATGTATTTCAAAATGTTGAAGTTAACTCTATGCAAGAATACTTCTACATGTATTTCAAGATGTTGAAGTTAACTCTATGCAAGAAGGCGTCGAAAAATAGAGAACTCGAGAGATGTCAATTATTCGTGATAATATTGCTTCTAGTTTAATGGCAGTTAAACGTCTATCTTAAATTGTTATAAACCTTGCTTTAAATGATGATGTTTATTTATTTTTTGCTCAATTTGAATTGTGTTGGTAAACTTCATTTGGATTCTTATATTTTATGTTTGGATGTAACATCATCATCATCATCATCATTATCATCATCATTATTATTATTATATGTTTTATGTTTTTTATTAGAGTTATAAACTTAATTTTTATAAAATTAAATATCTAAAATTCAAATTCTTATAAAAATATTCAACGAAATATTAAAATATATAATATTCATACTCTTATTAATTTTTTTAAAGTCATATCCTCGTAAATTATTTTATACATAAATAATTAATTTTACCAAACATCTTAACAAATAGCTAATATAATCAGCTGATTAAATCAACTGATATAATCACCTATTAATTAATAGTTAATGTAATAAGCTAATTGTCAAAAATGATATTAAGCCTTCTGCCTTTCATGTTCATGCGGTTGTCTTTGAAGGCAAGGCTAGTCCAGTCGGGGTTGTTTTTAGGTCGGATGGGAGTTTGGCAAACCAGCTCTACCTGGGGAGCATGACCGACTTCTAAACAATGCTACAACGTTTGGAGGAATAATTAGTGGAGTTATTTTTAATGTAAATATTTAGTTTTTTTATTTTTAAATTCTATAACACGTTAAACTTCAATTTGCGAAAAACTTTTAGATTCCTTCTGTTACCAGTTTTGAACATCGAGGCCTGCAACGTTGGTCTTTGGTAGGATTTTGGGCGGTGGTTCAGTCTTGTACACTAGTGTTGCCATTGCAAGTGCCACGTAACTTCCTCCATCCCTAAACCCTGCTAAATCCTAATCGCACGTTCAATGCCCAGAATTTCCTAAACCCTCATTCCCCAAATTCTTACAAATGCTCCAAGAATGGCGATCTTCAGGTCTCTGAGAACCGTAATAACCAAAAACAAGGAAAGCAGCAAAAAGATTAGAACTTTCTTTACAGTAACAACCATCTCTATAATACCGTCTCCCTGTGCGCCCATCTGTCTACAACCTATACACTATTCACCTTACCA
>JAOTJB010000002.1:27969872-27982915 GCA_027123815.1 Erythroxylum minutifolium
CAACTATTCATTGATTATAACAGATATATTTTCTAGAATGTTAAGTATGTATCTTTTTTCCTTTTTCTTTTTATGAAATTTCTTTTTAAAAAATGAACTTGCAACTTGATCTTTTTATTGAAGGAAGAAACTTCATCAACTTTAATTATACATTCTTCTTCTGCATTGTTTGATGGAGACTTAGTTGATGGATATACCTGCAAACTAATTGTCATAGTATCTCTAAAAATATGATACTAAGTTTGAAAATTAATTACATCATTTCTTGTTGAATCTGAAAGTCATTTTATGAAGATTTATAATAGTATATACCAATAAGTAAAGTAATATTTTACCTTCTTCCACTAGACTTGAATATATTCTTTATTGAATTTTAGACTTGAATATATTCTTTATTGAATTTTATGTTCTGACTAATCTTAATATTCTTTTAACTAGAATTGAAAAATGTAATAGTTGTTCCCTTCTTTAGTTCGTCAACTATTAATGAGATTAAGTGTAACTCTATTGCATCATCCATACTTCATTCTTTTTATTTGTTTCCATATAATCATTTGAATCATTTCATATTATCCGAAGCTTCCAATCAATAAAAGTCATCTTCTTTCTTTTTTAAAGAGCAACTAAATGTCTGATGCATTAGGAATACACACCAAAAATTCAAACAACGAGCCATGACTCAAAACAAATATCTAGAAAACTAAAAGAAAATAGAAAGGGTTTTACTCTTCAAATTATTCACAAACCCAGGATCAAAAAATTTAAGAAATTTCCAATACATCCTCAGAAGGATCAATATAAACATAAGAACAGTCCACACCGTTATTAAAAAAAAAAACATTGTCACTAATTCCCAGTGTCATTGACTGTTTAGAAGTTATGAAATGTTCCTTATATAGAGGCAAACCTACAATCAACAAAATTGATACAATAAAATGCTTACGAAATTCATAGAACTCCCAGAATCTATATGCTCATAAAATTCACAAAATATAGAAGAGAAGAGGATAAGATAGCCAGTCAGTTTTCCACCAAACATATGATTAACATCCACTTAATACCTTATATTATGGTGATTTACGCAACATGGCTCCTTTATTTCCTATATATATTACGACACAAGATGACTCATGCTTACGGTTTGCCCATTATGGTTTTTGAAATTATCATTTGGCCAAGCAGATTGTTTTTGGGATGACTAAGTTTCTGCAGGTGGAATCGCATCCTTGATTTGACTAGGAGCACCTGATGAACTGCAGAATTGGGATTCAGCCACTCCAGGAAGAATAGCTCCTTCAGCGGCAATCTTCATTTCCAATGGAACAGTTTCTCCCTCGAAAAGAGTCACCGGTAATCTAGTTATTGTTACAGGGCCTAAGGCTGCCTTCATAATTTCTTCGGTGCCAGAAGAACAGGAGAACTGATGTTCCTTCATTGGCTGAAGATGAGATCCTTCGGCATTAAGCTTTGATTCAGAGTTCATAACATCCCTCTCAAACATTGTCACTGGAAGGCTGGTGATTGATGCAGACTGTGAATTTACCTCAGTAACCTTATCACTATCAGTTGCTTGTGTCTTATTTAAGTGAGGTGTTTTATCATTAGCAATCTCCATCACAAGATCAGGTGGTACAACTTCCAACTGTTCTTCCACCAAACTGTTCACGCCACTGGGTACAGAAGACGCAAATCCAGCCCCAGCAATTACAGGAGCTTGACTTTGTTCCAGGTTCGGGCTTTTATCTCCATCATTAAATGATTGATATGGCTTATGGCCAAGATAAGCCGACTGTTGCTGAAGTTCATGGTCAATGGTATCAGTGCCCAGCAAGATATCATTGGTAGTGGTAGACTTCACAACTGATTTTGTTAGTTCAGTTGGGTCTATGGTCACAGCAGGATCTTTTCTTGCATTAGTCTCAAATTTCGGCATCCCTTTATCCTGTTCAGCAACTTTATCATGCCCTAAACAATCCACTGCCAGGGGAGATTGGGTCTCTTTACCTGGATCTAAAATTTGTGCTGAAATAACTTGCCCTTCCAATGAAGGTCTGGCGGAAAAGATTGGCAAAATACCAGTCAGAGACAACATATTATAAGTTGATTGGTTTTCTTGTGCAATAGGAACATTCATCAACTCAGATGGCAGGCCCTGGTCTTGAAGTGGCGGTAAAAGATTCTTGGGCTCACTAAGCTGCTTATCACGCTGTTCTAATGAAAGGACAGAATCAGTGACCTTTACTGACGAATTTGGAACAGGGATGGGAATCTCTGTTCTTGTATACATCTTTGCTTGTGGAGCCACATCATTTGCAGTCGAAATTGGAGTGATTCGGCCTGGTAGAAATACGACACCCCTTAGATAAGTGTCACTGTCTCCTACCTTAAGTTTAAGGAGATATCCAGCATCAAATGAACCATCAATGACACCATAAACCATTTGACCCACCATGTCATTGCCAACAGCACCAGTTGAACCCACACTCTGTTTATTTTTACCAATACTGTCAGATCCAGGAGCCGTAGGAGTATTCTCCCCTTGTATCAGGCCCTCATCCTTGCGTGGACGACCACGTCTACGTTTCAATGGAGGATCTGTTGGAGAAGAAGAACATGTCCCTTGTTGGTTCATTTTGAACAACTGATGAAGGATGAACACTCTTAGATGGCCTTCTAATTAGCCAATTGACAAGATGATAGCCCTTTTCACCTTTCCTATATGTAAACAATAGGTTCAAAAGTTATATATGATTTTGCAAATCGCAAATCACTTATAACTATTCTTGTTGTTCTGCCAGCAGCACAAAAAATTGAAACAATCATCCTGTAACAAACACGATGCTTGCATGTAATAACTCAACTTTTTCCTAGACCCATTGAAGAGTTTTGCAATTATGCTCCCCATATGAGAAATACAAAATAAGGAAATTTTCAAGGAAATGAAAAAGGGAGTCGATAATAACACAGCGCAAGGAATTGGGAATCGAACATATCATAGGTTAGTGATACAACGTAAGGCTTGTAAGCAAATGATCAGTTAAATTGTATGAGAAACAAAATGCTATCCAGGCCACAATACTGACACTTTATTAATTACATATTTAGGAAGAAAAATAGGTACAGAACAATCCATTGCCAAAAAAAACACATTATTTGCATACAAGGTACTTAAAGAATGGGAATACAATTTATTGGGTAATGAATATATTATGAACCCATGATCATATCCAAATGAGATTTTTCCATCCACAGGCAAGTTTCTCATTTTATCCTGCTCTATGATAAGAGAAAACTTTTCTACTGTAATTTTGTCAATGAGAGAGAGATGGAAAGAGGCAAGTTAGGTTGAAAAAAAGTAATTAAAGAATAATATAATCATCTGAAAGCCCCTTTATTTTGATTTAATGGAACAGGGACCAGCAATTAAATATGTTCCAGGTAAGGGAAAAGTTGAGGTCCTTAAACACAAGCACATAAAATTTATGTTCAAAGAAAATTCTACCATAAATAGAAAGAAGAAGTTAATATGATGAATAACCAAACAAAAAGCTTTCAAGTGTTCAGTAGAAAAGGTAAAAGTTTGTATTTCACATACGTCAAATTGTAACCAACGAGATTAACCTAATTGCATTAACATTAGAATATCTCCTCAAAAAATGTAATGATTGAACACCTATTACCACAATTAATAAACAATAAAACTAGAAGGAGCTCAGACTTATAACCTCTGACAATTCTAACAAATTTTCCGATGGTATCATACCTCACTAGCAAAACAGAATGATAGGGGAAGCATTATGGATCATACATCCAAGATCATTTCAAAAACTTTAGATTCCTTTGAAATCTCAATAAAAGAAAGAGAATTGATTATCCACTATCTATATTGTAATTCAAAATCTCACACTAATAGGTGGAGGTGGATTTGCAAATTCTTACTGAAATTTACTGCAGAACCTAAAGACCATTTCTAGAACATGGATATCACTAAGTACTTTCTCATCAAAGTTAGGCTCTCAGTAGTAGCCATTAGCTTCTAGCCCACAACTGAGAAAATCTCATACCATGGCTGCAGCTTTAAATCCTCAAGGCAGGGGAAAGTGAGAGGAGAGAAAAGAGATAAGAATAGCTTCTTAGGATACTGAGTCACATTTGGAAAACATGCATAATTCTGGAAAGGTGTGCAATAATAATAGCACCTATAATTAGCGTATCTACTATAAAAATCTACAATTTCCAGGTCGGATCAAGTTTAGCAAAGATGCAGTCATAGCCCTACTAACTTGTCCAACGTTAGCCCATCAAAAGCTCGCCATAGCTGGCCCACCCAAATTCAACCTGAACGGAGAAACACAGTGAAAATGATCAATATGATAGTTGTAGGCCTATGCGCTTACATTCTTTCTCACCCATTACAGCTAGCGTACGACTCTTATCCCTGTTGCTAACAATTGTGCTTCAGCGTTTCACCAAGCAAAGGACAGAATTTTCATGTATAAACATGTTTATCTTAAATCTTCTGAATTTTCTATGAGCAGTGTCACCATTATGATTAAGGTGTTAGATAAATGGTGAAGATGATTTTCTAAGGTTGGATGTGCAGATGCATATGGGACAGACTCAACTCTTTGTCAACTTTACTCACCAAAAATTAGTCATTTAGATACTCATTACCACCACATTCAACCTAGTTGTTGCCTTCAATTGCTGTTTAGTTAGTAGTTTCTATCGAAAGCGTTCATCATCAAATTTTCAATTCCTAAAGCCATATCAAATAATCTACAGATTCATTAATTTTCACTTTTATTGAAGGACTCCATTTTGGAGTGCTAAAGATTTATTGTGCAGCACCAACTTTTTAAATTCTATGTTTCCGTTAACAACGCTAAGTTCTGCCAGTCATCTTGCCTTTCAATGACTTATAACCAATCAGCGATTTATCCTATTTCATTAATCTTATCACCATCAATAACTTGGATATTTGAATCAATAAAAAAAAAGTGTTTACTTCTTGATTCGATTTCAGGTTTGCTAAATAACTTTCCCTGTCTGTAGTCTCTTAAATGTCAACTAGAAAAGATATCCAGTCTCATTACTAGCTAAGCTATCTTATGTTCGTAGTCATTGTATCCTTCACTAATTCAGGATACACTAATTTACTATCTAAGTTGCCTTACATTCATAGAACTCTAAATTGTTCTACAGAACCACTGTACTTTTCCATGTCATTACTGGTTTCCAAGTGGACTCCTGATCGTTTATTCAAACTAAAAAAATATCTGCTCTGCAATCAAAAGGAGTAACAGACTGTTTAAGAGTTCACCAATTCAATAGATTGTGCAAGACCAAAATTAATGAAGAACATGAAAGTTCCAACGGCAATCACACAACAAGCGAACATGCTCCTAATTATAGGCAATTTTCTGACCATCTTGCCTCCGATACAGAAGCAAAAAGGACACACAGACGAAACAAAACGGTATAAAATTGTACTATCAAAGCAAAGAGTCGCACACGGTTCCATATTTTTGTGCGTGAAAGCCTTTTTGTTTTCTTCATGTATAACACCATAATTTCCTTCGTTTTACCCGTTTAAATTAATACACTTAAATGTCAGCAAAGATATCAGCTAATCCGTGAAAACTGAAAAACCTTTCATCTCATTCATGTCAAATCCATAAGAAATCTATCCGTGTCATCATCTTTTCCAATAGGTTAGAGCATTGATGTTGCCAAAGAAATCAAGCCATCACCAAGAGTTAAACGTGTGCATCATTAAATACAAAACAGAGAAACTTACTCATCAATGTGGTCCAAGATCTGAGAATCCAAATGGGTATTTAAAAAATCAATCCACAATGCCGAAAATATGAAGCTTTATAGCTATAGAAAGTGTATGTAGCTGCATTGTCTGGCCATTTGGTGTTTGGTTTCAGGGAAAATAACTGTCGTGCAAGGAAAACTCCATGGTGGAAACATGGCAGTTCTTGGATCCTTGGGCTTAAATAGGTCTCCTTATGGACCCATTAAATTAGCATGTGCGGAAGCTGTTACAATTAGTGGTATGACTGTAATTTCTGTCATCTGATAATTTTTGTTTCGGAAATAGTGCATATACTAGTAACCTAATAGGAGTTTGTTATTTGATAATTATTTAAAAAATTATTTTTTTGAGTACTTCACTTTGAAATTTACAACATGTATTGTAGAATATGTCCATTAAACGTTTGTTATTAAGAAATATAGAACATAACTTATTTATTAATTATTAAACCATGAATATTTCTAAAACTAAATTCAAGTCATAGTACTTAAAAGGTAAATTTGGTATTTATTACAAATATAGTTTATAACTTATGTAGAGTTATGACATAGGTTGTGTTTATTTTTCTAAAAAAATACTAAACTTTATTTGATATTTTGATTAATTTCAATTAAATACAGTCAAAACTTAACATTATTCACATTATTAATTCAAAATATAAGTCAATAATTTTAAAATTATAATAATGAAAACTATTATTATTATTATTATTATATCATAGCCTTATGATATTTTTAATCAAAATTTATTGGACTTGAATTTAGTTTTAGAAATATTCATGATTTGATAATTGACAAATGTAACACTTTATTGTTTTCTTCTTACTCTTACTTACAATGTAGTATTATTATTAGAACAGTAAAACAAAAATAGTGTAACAATATGGAGACTTATATATACTATAATTAGTTACATAATGTAACAAGTATCAAATAAAATCTTAGGCATAATTCACAAACTAAATTGATAAGATAAATCCTTAAGGATTTGTTAAGTAATAATTGCAGCAATCATTTGTAGGTTTCTTTATGTTAGACATATCATCAATTAAGTAATTTTTTGTGATATAATATTATATATGGTTTGATTTTAAACGTTTTTATAATTGATTTTAAATATTTTAACACTTTGATATGTTGAATAAACTCAAATCATTACTGTTGGTATTAACCTAGAATTTGGGTGTGTTAGGAAGGAATTCTCCCAGAATTTATACTTGAGTTCTTATGGATGATATAAATAAGTTCTGAAAAACTTAGAAAATGCAGTTTTAAGCTATTATCATTGATAACTTGTGTTGAATTGAAATCTAAAGTAAAAAAAAGTAATTGATTGTAGCAAAAGGAAATCACAAAATACAAAAGGGAATTCGATATAATAAAGAAAAATTCACAATGTAAAGAAAACTAAAGAATAACAAAGTGTTTCTAAAATAGGCTAATTGTTTTCTTTGAAGATTGATTTTTTGTTGTATTATGATTATGCTGGTCCTTCATTTTTCCTCACAATGTTGGTGAATTTATAATCCTTTCTTATATTTTAACTAACTACCTAGCATTGTTTTCTTAACTTCCAAATTTTGGACTTTTGCCTCAAGTAACTTTCTAACTTCCAACCCACTCATCCATATTTCTGTTTACTACTTTTATCATTTTCTCAACTTTCATAGATTGGACTTCCATAAATTTACATATTTCTTCCCACTTTCCTAGTTTTCATTTGAATATGAATTATTTAACTAAACATTTATTGAGCTTTCAAATCTATGCTAACTCTATTTGACTGAATGACTTTTTCAGCCAAATGGGTTGAATTAGCTCTAGGCTATCAACAATTGTCTCCCGCATATGTTTAGTTAAGCAAATTGAACATATGATACAAAAAATCCCTAGGTCTTTTATAAGTTGGACTTCAAATTCCATCCTAATATCTTTACAAACTCTAGACTGAATTCTTGAGTTAGGCCTAATGATTGTGACGATATTCCTAAATCATAAGCAATCTTTTATAAACAAGAAAATTCAAATCCAAAAATTGCATTAAGATATTTCACATTTGAAATCCTTATTTCTTTTTCCGTTACAGAAGATAAAAAATATCTTTTAATTTCAAACTTTGGCTATTCCCTTAAGATTCGACCTTTTCCATTATAAAATCTTCCTATTACTTCTTCACTTCCCATCTTAACCTTAAGATGATCTCTATCCTCTTTTTTACTTTAAAATTTTTTATCTATGAATTCTATAACCATGATTTCTTCTCGTCACTCTTTTTCCTCTTCTTTAACATATTCTTCTAAACTGAATGCCATCGATGTATGTTTCTAATTTTCACACTTTCATAAAAAATCTATTCGATTTCTTTTAAATTCACTTCTTTTCACATGTTCCAAAGCTTAAAGTGGTTTCTGTTTGGTTTGACCCTTTTCTAATCTTTATAAGAATTAGTTAAAAGAATTCTTAAGCACTTACTTTTTATCACTAATTCCGACATTTGAATTCTTATTTTTATCACTATAGAAAGATTTCCTTATTTTGATCATGAACACAATCTACCTCTCACTATCAAGACTCCTTCACCTATTATTTCTTTTCATCTATCACTCTCTTATTTGGAAAAAGTAAGTAAGTCAAACTTATCTCTATAATTTTCCTTGTTTCAAGCTCCTGAATCCCTAAAACTGTGGCCTAACTAAGTGGATGGACAGGTTATATCTATTATATCATTCAACCTAGAAGAGACATGATCTTTTGTAGCTAATAGTACTTTCCAAGAATTCCATAGAATATCAACCCAGTGTTGTATCTACGATTTTGAAATTATAAAGTCCTTCATGTATCTTCTTTATATTTCCTTTTGGTCATGCTTCAACTTCATTGAAAGACATTTTCTTTTTAACTAGATTACTTATAATTGGGGAAGATTTTGTTTGCTTAATTGAACCCTAGTGCTTTTAAATATTCCTTTTATTCTGGGTTGATAAATAGTTATGTTTATTTTAAGAAATCGTATTTTTGAAGAAGAACATGTCATGTTTTTTTGGGTTTTGCTAAATCAATTTATCTTTTATCTTATTAATAACAAACCTAGTTTGAAATTCATTCCTTTTTGTAGAGCAACAACTTCTAGTAATTTCTTCTCTTTAAGTTCCTTTATATGAGCTTAAGGATATCCCTCTCCAACCTAATGACTTAACCTATGTTTTTAGTTTTTCTAACTTTGGACTTTTGCCTATTTTCTTAAACTTAGGGAAAGAGAAGGCTTGCCTTCTTTTGACCTTAGATGTTTTTATTTTCTTGGTTCTCATCTATCCTCTAGTTTCTATAGTATATCCTCTAAAGACATCTTCAATAATCTGCTATCTGTTAACTCTAGGTTTATAGATTAGCTTAATACTTTTAAAGACTTCTTTGAAAGGCCTTGTTGGCTTAGAATTTTTAAAACCCCTAATTCATCTTACTTGACTGTCCATTAGAAAATTTTTATTGTTTATAACAATCCTAGATTTTTCATTGATGGTGGTTATAAAGTCCTAAAACTTAACCCTTCCATTATAACTTTACATTTTGAAATGTACCTCCCTTACCTCTAGAGTAGGCAACTTGGCCTTCCTCTAAGGATTCCTCCTGTTATTCATTTTCTAAGCTACTTATTAGGAATTCCTTTCAAGGTAAATATTATCAGTGAAGAATTCTTTTGGAAATTTTTTTATCAATATCACATTTTCAAGTGCAAGATTTTTGCTGCTAGTATCGCTAATACAGAGACTTACAACTCCTAGTGGTTAAAAAGTTATTAGAGTTCAGTGCCTCATCTAGATTTTACCTTTGTTAAAGGTATTCCCTCTTGTTAGAAGATTCTTGGTTCCTTGAAATTTATTCCTAACTTTTATTATTACGTATTCTATAATCTTAAAGTCCGATAGCGAAGAAGAAAGCAAGCCATCCTATAAAAAAAAGTGGCTTCCAATCCTCTCCTTAAGCGAAATATCAAACAAAAATCCTTAACGACTTCTATTTATAAGAAAGATAAAAATCCTCTCCTTAACGACTTCCATTAAATTTCTTGGGGAAATTGAAAACACAAAGCCTATGACTAAAGATACCTTCCTATTGAAGGAACTTCCTTTATGCCTAAAAAGGTTGTTGAAGACAATAACAATGGTATGAAAGTCCATTTATTGCTTTTACATTTCTTTCCACCATGAATTCCACTATTTATTTCCTTTTCATAGATGACACGATGTCAAACCAGAGATAATTCTAATATTTATTACCTTTCATTCCACCACGAATTCCACAAATAAGGATGGTCATTTCTTTCCTCTTGAACTGGAATATGGAAAAGCCAGTACTTCCCCTGAGCAAAAGATCATTGAAGTTACTTTAATGGACGTAAAAACAATATTTTTTTACTTTATACGCTAATATGATAGCCTTCTAACAAATTCTTTTATGTCTTGTAAGCAAAAGATATTTGAACTATAGTAGTAACTTCAGAAGAAGTCTTTGAATTGAGTTTCCTAGATGTGTCGCTTGACATTCCCTCTAGTACTGCACCAACAATAAGCTTTGAGGAACTATAAAGAGTCAAGGAATCTTTGAGACTTATTATGCAATGGAAGTTGCGGTTTTAACTAAAATTCAACATATTTATGTTTTGAGTATACTAGTATATATGGGCTCCATAACTCAGTCATCTACTATTAGGTGACTTCTTAGTAAAGCTGAAAAAATTCTTCACTTGCTTCAAGGAGTTTGACTATGATTAAGTTATGTAACTTCAAGAAATTAAGCCTCTAGCATCAATGTCAAATGGATTATCATGTAAAGGAAATTAAAGGTAAAAATCTTCTAACAAAAAATTTAGGAGTTGAAGAACAAATTTAATTCTTTAGAAAATGAGGTTGTTGAGCATGAACGTGCAATCAAGTTGATTAGAGAAAAGTAAGAAACTCTCAACAGGATGGACAACGACTCTATCAAGAGTTTCATGAAGTCAAGTTGATAGCTTTGAAATTAGGAAAGTCATGGGTGTTGCAAAAAGATGTAGTCCACTTTTACAAGCAGTAAGTCTAGTAAGCTAAAAAGGACTAAGTTTCATGTATTAACCAATAGGGTAAATTTTCATCCTTCAGCTTAGACTAACTTTGAACTTTCTTTCTTTGTTTCACTGTGTCAACCTTTGGCTAGTTTCAAGTGGATTTTTAGACTTTATTTTTGAATGTTAATTTTGAACAAATTTTATTTAATTCAAGAATTCACACTTGTTTCTTTACCCATAACTTTTCAAAAAAGGTAGGTACATAAGGTTTTAAATACTTCCCATGATAAAGTGTCTATAATTTTATATTCTCTAATAACTTTTAAATACTTGTGTGGGAATATGATTAATGTAATTATAATAAAAGTATTTTTAAGTATGGAATAATGTATTTCAAAAACTTGAATAAATTAAATTTTATACCAAATAAAAATTTAAAATTATTTTTTAAAATTTTAAAGATCAATTCCATAATCAAATCAATTATTTTTAATAATAATATATATTATGTTAAATTACATCTTTTATATGTTTGATATAATTACATGTAATTTGTGTTTAATGAGACTTTTTAAAATTCAATTGCTCATTAAAGTATTAAGCACACATTGAGAATGTGATTGTTGCCTTCCATTACTTAAGGATAAAAATAGAGCCTGTTTATTGTAAGGCTTATTGAGTGACTCAAGGGCCCTTATCTCAAATATGTTTTATTTTAAATTAATGAGTTCTACTTAACCAAATTTGTATAATTTGGATAACTAACTCATGATCATATAAATTCTTAAGCAAGGTTAGGAATAATATATAAGATATATTTTAGCAAAGAGTTATTACCTAACAGATCAAGGAGTCACATGAGATGTGATTAATAAGAATATTGTCTACATAATTTAAATTTTGTTAGTTTGTTGAGTAACTTAAGATCAATTAGATTTGAATAGGATCTTAGTCTACAAGAGAGATTATAGTAATCTTTCTGAATAGAGAAGGGCTATTATTAATAAAATAGTGTGAGTAACTAAATGCATAATTAAAGTCCCGATCTTATTTAGTAGTCATAGAATATAATCAACACTTACTGTGATACATTTATAATTTTTCAAGTATAAATTACCTTTGTGCAATATAGTTGACATTAAGTTGTTAATGAACTAAATTTCTTGAATATAGGATTAGGTTTAAGAATAGATCTCAAAGTTATAAGCAAAATTATATGTTTATTATATAATTTTGCTCTAATCCCTATGAAAGATTCAGTGACCAACTTTTGGAGATATGTTAACATCATATAGATGATAAAATGTATTGACATTTTGAGTTGACAAATGTCTTATAAACTTTGATGATAACATTTAAGATGTATGTCAATACTATGATAACACGATGCAAATAGTTGCATATAGTAGAGCTAAAACGTATAATACCTTGATAAAATTGTTGCCCTCAAATTTTGCCTACTAAAAGCATAAAAATGGACTATAATTAAAGGTTTTGCTATAGTATGATAATAGTTGTCATTAGAAGAAAAATAATTGCATGATTTTTTTTTGCCAATGTATGATATGATAGAGATCATTTGTATATTTCTAGTTCATGCTTATGAGTATTTGAACTAAATGTGGATTCAACATGACTATAGTGTTCAAGGCATGATAAGAAATAGATTGTTCAGCAAAAATAGTTGATCTAAGTTTATACAAAATGTTTGTATATATTGGATTAACAGGGACCTATCATATATGGAAAGAATATAAAATTGGATAATTAAGACTATCCTTTTATGTCATATGGTTCACATAGGGGAATAGTAATAGGAATGAGAATGAATATAGTGAGGAATGAGAATGGATATTATCATTATAATTATGATGGTTAGTTAAGAGAAAGGAATGATTATCATTACCATTGACAGTGGTTGGTTTGCAAAAAAATTGAAAAATAAAATTTTTTTCTATTTTAATTAATTAATTAATTATATTTTAATTAATTAATTACAATATATTGATTAATTAAAATATTTTAATTAATTAATTACAATATTTTAATAAATGAATGAATTATATTTTAATTAATTATATTGTAACTAATTAATTAATTATATTTTAATTAATTAATTAATAATAATTAAAATATTATTATTAATTAATTAATTAAAATATAATTAATTAATTAG
>JAOTJB010000002.1:28102135-28113611 GCA_027123815.1 Erythroxylum minutifolium
ATTCTGTTGATCATATTGTTTTGTTGAAAATGGTTATAAAACAAAGTGGGCCGATTTGGTTATCAATTTTCTGCACTCTATATTTGTGGTTTAAAATAAAAGAAAAAAAATTATACCGATTTCTGAGTGATTGAGTGCTCTAGCACACCACCCTCGCAGGGCACGAGCTCGAACATCACCCATCGTTGTCGGGTTCGGGTCTTGCAGAAGTGGGTTGTTACAATCAAACCACAAATAGAAACCAAATGATCAAAGCAGTACACCCAGTAAAAAACAAAATTGACTCACCTCAATCGATGATTAAACGAAGACGCAGAAGGAATGATGGACAAGAAAGCAAATGCAGAAGGGTCTAAAGCACGCAAAGGAAGAAAACACAGAACAAAGACACAGAAGGGAATCAAAGCACGCGAAGTAGTAGAAAAAAGAGGTAGAAGGGATGGAGAGAACACGAGACAACGACAAAGAACTGGCAATAGAAGAGAAAACGAAAGGGAGCTAGCGAAAACGAAAGAGAAAACGAGGGGGGGAGCTTCGACCATGTAGGTTAGAAGCTTAACTAAACGACATCATTTTTTATTTATTAAAAATGTCGACGCTGAAGCCAACAATGACGTTTAGGTTTTCATTTTACCGATTTACGATAGAAATAAGTCTTGTCGGTAAATATATCGACAAAAATGGATAATTTGCCACCATATTTTGTGAAAAATTTCCCGAGATAATTTCCCTTTATCTTTATCGACGAAAAATTTGTCTGTCACTAAATGCATATTTTCCAACAACTTTATAGACGGGCATTGATTTTCTGTCGCTAATTACCTACAATATTTATTCCGTCGATAATATTCTATTGGTAATTTATTATTTTCTTGTAGTAAGTTGAAGTGGATTGATGTTTCTTGTGGTGGACTCCTTTATAAAAGGTTTCCTCACTTGCTTTCCCATGACACACCCTTCACATAATTAATTGGGTTGAGTAATAAGAGCCAAACCATTCACCATATTCTCCTTTGCTAATAAATTTAGTCCTCCAAAATTCAGATGACCAAATCTCATATGCTAAAGCCAAGAGAAGTCTTTGACATATATCTTCAAGCATCTTGGGTGATTAACATTGACATTTAGCTTGAACATTGTATTATTTGACATAGGCACCCTTGCTATTAAGTTGTGTGCTTCATCTCTTAAAGTACAACAAGCATCTTTTAAATAGATATCATATCCATTTTTTAGTAATTATCCCATACTCAAGATATTTGTTTTCAATGAAGGAACATAATAGACTTGTGAAATAAGTCCATGACCACAATTTTTTGTAAAGACAAGAATATCACCTTGGCCTTCAATTCAAACTTTTGAATCATTGCCAAAAATAGTTTCTCCTGTTTTCTTCTCATCAAGATCCATGAATGGCTCCTTATCGCCACTCATATGGTTGCTAGCATCAGTGTCAAGATACTATAGGAATTTATTTTCTTCTCGTTTGTTAACCAATAACAAAAGTAGTTCTTCTTCTTCCTTTTCTTTCATCTTCACAAGAAGTGACTCTCCTTGGTTTCTAGTAGCACTCTAACATTCATACGAATAATGACCAGATTTGTGACAATTATGACATTGAATATTAGATTTTTCATACCTTCTTCCTCCTCTTCTCCTATAGTAATAGCTTCCATAACCTCTTGTGTTTTGAGATTGTTGGCTTGACTCTTCACTATTAAAGCAATTTGTGCCTTTTCCATGACCACAGCCACGATGATTTCTACCTCTTTTATAGCCTTGACTATGACCTCTTCGTCTTCCTTGTGAGCTAGTGGATTATTGCTTCTTATCTTTCAAAGAGACCTGTGCTTGAAAGGCTTAAACTAGTGGCTTCTTCTTCTTCAACCTTTCTTCATAAGCTTGCAAAGATCTTTGTAGTTCATCAACGGGCATGGCTTCCAAATCTTGAGATTGTTCAATATCCATGACAACAAAGTAAAATTTTGAATCAAGAGTATGGATGATATGAATAATTTTCTCCACAACTCGAACATCTTTCAAATTCTTGCCATATCTCCTTATTTGATTAGTAGTTGCCAAGACTCTTTTGAAATAGTCATAAATGGGTTTGGTCTCTTTCATGTGTAAGGATTCAAATTCTCCTCTTAATGTTTAAACATGCACCTTTTTCACCTTGTCAACTCCTTCATAGGCCTATTGAAGAATCACCCATGCTTCCTTTGATTTTGTTGTGTTTGACACTTTTTCAAACATTTCATCATCTAATGCCACATGAATGATGATAAGAGCATGTAGATCCAATCTACGATTCTTTTGTAATGTGTTCCTTTGTTGTTCATTCAAAGCTACTTCATTTTCTGGTTCATAGTATCCTTGTTCTACTATCTACCATGTATCTTAAGAGCCAAGAATCACCTTCATATGCACACACCACTTATCATGATTTTCTTTTATGAGTTTGGGGATTGAAACAATGGAATTAGACATCTTCAAAAGAACATGGCTCTGATACCACTTTGTAGATAAAGGAGATAAAAAGATTAAGGAGAATACTCAAACAATCTAAATAACTCACTGGATTTGGATTTCTTGTCCGTTTTTGTAAATGAACAGTATATGGTATTTATAGATACATACGACACCTCTTTGAAACAATACAACTCTTAGAAAACATTAGATAGTAAATGCAAAAATATATGCATAAGAAAAATATAATGAATTTCAAAATACATGAACCAAATAATGAATCAAGTTTAATTAAATGCTCCACTAATATAATTGCATTTTTTACTCTTAACTAAAGTGTCTTGATGGTTACCGTGGTTGCTTGCCCATAAAGCAGAGCAAGGAGACTCCTGATGGGCCCAAACTAGTGGAGTAGAAGAGCTCTTGGTGATGCCATATACTCCAGTTGCTAAGAAAAAGGCAGAAAAAAGTTTTTGCTCAAAGAGGAGTCCAAGCCCAATGTGGAATTTCACACTTGAGGGGGGAGATTGTTGGGATATCAAGTATGAATAGGAATCTCACATTAGAAAAAGATGGAATTAGTGAGGGGCATATAAGTGGAAAGGACCCATAAACCTAATGCCTTAACGTTTTAGGTTGAAGTGTGGTGTTAAAGCTCACAAGTATGCTCTCTCATTAGGCCCATGATGAAGATCTCCCACATAAGTGGACTCATCAGATCCAACACCTAACTCATCTCTTTCATCCCTTTTCTATTCGTGCAGAAAGTGAAAGTTTGGGCTTTTAATCAGGTGAGTTTCCGAAATTGGTTTGATATTTTTTAATTATATTTGTTATTTTTCTGGTTTTCTTGGTTTCTTATTTTTCATCAACGTTTGATTTTTTTTTGCATTTCTGCATTTTTGCATTTCTAGTTTTCCTGATTTTTATTTTTACTTTTCAACATTACTAGTTTTCTATTTATTGTTTATCTCCACTTTTGCATTTCCAATTGTTTGTTATTATGCATTTTTGGTTTATTTTGGCTTTTACGTTTTTTCATGTCACATTTTTGGTTTCTTCGTTTCTAGTTTTTTTTTAATTTCTGAGTTTCTACGTTACTGATTTTCCTATTTATCGTTTATCAATACCATGCATTGTAACTATATATTTTTTGTAATTTTTATCACAAATCTCAAACAAATAGGCAAAAAGCAAAAATAAAAAACTAAAACTAAAAACTACAACAAAAAAACAAAAGTGAAGTCAAACGGTAATAAGTTTTTCATACACTTGATGCCACAATCAAATTCCAACAGCTTAGGCAACCAGGTTTCCTAGAACCGCGTCATTATTTTTTGATCCAACAAATACTATTGGCTTTGTTGATCATTTTGAATTAAAAAAAGAATCTCCTTGTCATATAGTGCGACCACTGCCGTTTGGTTATAACTTTTGCCAAAAATTTCTTCTCCTACGTACATAGATAAATGCTTATATTGATTAGATAAAACTTTACTTGCGTAAGCTATGGGATTACGTTCTTGTATCAGCATCGCACCAATGCCTTCCCCCACTAACGTCAACTTCAAGCACAAACAATTTGGAGAAGTCTGGTAAAGCTAATACCAGTTTAGAGGATAATGCTTCTTTTAACTTTCGAAAAGCTACGGTAACCTCAGCATTCCAATTAAATGCATTCTTTTTGAAGAGTTGGTAATATCCACAAAGACCAGGAGATCCTTTGTGTTCCTTTGACTGTGGCCAATCTTGAACTGCCTGAATTTTGTTGTGTCTGTGGAAAGCCCTTTAGACACTGACTATATTCCCTTAATACTCCCCATTTGGTACTCCAATTCATGTGTTTGCAATATTTGGAGTACAATTTGAAGATGTTGTACATGTTAGATGAAGGTTCGACAATATACCAATATATTTTCAAAAAGAACTAGGACAAATTTCCTTAAATGCGACTTGAAGATAGAATTCATGAGGCTCTGAAACATTGTTACTGTTTGTGAGACTGAAATATATTATGAGAAATTCGTAATGACATTAATGTATCATGAAAGTTGTATTGAGAACATCTCTTTTGTACACCTGAATTTAATGGTAACTAGCACGAAGATCCAATATAGGAAAATAGTTCACTCGATGTAACTCGTCAAACAATTCCTCCACTAACAAAATTGGTAATTTATTCTTTATTGTACACTGATTAATGGGCCATATAAACCACAAAAATTTCTAGAGCCATCTTTTTTCTTAATCAGGATTACCATCAAGGGGAAAGGGCTAACTCTATCTAATTATTCCTTGATTCATCATCTTTTCTACAAGCTCTTAAATCGCTCCTTTCTAAATCCTGAAAGTGATAGGATTTTAAGTTAACAGGTTTATCGCCCTCAATAAGAGTTATTCGTTGATCATGGAACCTGTTAGGAGGTAAGCCCTTAGGTTTTAGAAAGACCTTAAACTATCCATCTAACAACAAATTCAATTGAGTTTTCTCTTCCTCTAATAGCTAGGAATCCTTCAAATCTACCCTCTTTGATAGAAAATCATATTACATATCTTTAATTTTTGTTTGGCTTTTCTCTTAAATTGTCAAAAAATTGCATAACACATCATTAATCTTCCATAACCTTGCCAATTCCTTTTATAGAACCCCCTTCAGATCCTTTTCTCTTCATTATGCAACTCTAATTTTCTTCCCTGTCACTAAAACTTCATCTTACCCTTTTGGTAATTACAAAGGATATCATTGAGAGATAATAACCATTGCGTACCTATGACCATGTCCGTTCCTTTAATTTTAACTACCAATTCGTCTATTGTAAAAATTTAGCCATTCATTCTCCATCTGAAATTTTTATACAATTGATGACATGAAATATGGAGGCCATTCCCTACGCTAATGATAATGGGTCTAATCTCCTCCAATTGTTAATCATCCTTCCTCCTATAATAAGTCTTTATCTACGAAATTATGTGTTATAAGCATATGTATGGTTCTGCTGTTAACGTGAGCATTAAATCTCATTTTGTAATAGTTCAATGCACCCAAACCAGATGTTACTTAAAATGATATCATTTTGTAATAGTTCAATGCACCCCATACCAGACGTTACTTAAAATGATATGGTTAGTTGATTTTCTTCCTCTATTCCCAGTTCCTCACATTGATCTTCTTTCTTTTAGCCATGTACATTTAAACATTTCTTTCTTACATTTATGGCCTGGTACGTACTCTTTGCAGAAGAAGCATAACCTTTTGGCTCGCCTCTCATCCAACTCTCTGCTTATAGTTGTCTTCATCAGCTTTGGCTCTGCATTGTTCTTTTTTCCCACATTCATTACAAGACGTGGCAATTTACTTGAGAGCCTCTTAAAAGATTATTTTGCAATAAAGCTGAATAAGAATTCCTTAAGCTACTGTTAAATCCTTAGCAATGCAGCATATACATCTCATGCTTCACTGTTGATTCATATACCTATTGTAGGGTTCTAAGGTTCGAAATCTTTTCATGATATTTCATTTATGGTCTCGGTCCCTATAAAAACAAGCTAAGTATGGTTCTGAAATGACTAGTTTGTGAAATAACATATCAAATTTTGCACAGTATTCTTTAACATTTCCTAGTTGTCGGAGTTCCTTTAACTAGCCAATTGGGTCTTCCAACATAACATCTTCGAACTGTTGTTCTAACATAAAAATGTATTCCCCTTAATAGCGCAGTAACATGGTTAATTTTTCTTTTAAGTACAACTCATGCCATGCCAAAGTCTCCTAGATGCCTCGCAACTAACCCAACGTTAATTCCTATAGATATTTGATCCAAGCTAAAGCAATTCTCACATTTAAATATCAATGCTCACAGCCCTTCAACCTTAAAAATAGAAAACTCAATCCTACTAAATTGCATAGGAATGTTATATTGATCTCTATGTGCTCCTTAAATACCGTACTTCAGCACTCGGCCATTCATATTCTCTCCTACTTTTCTTGTAACATTCTGCTGATGAATATACAAAATCCACCTCCTCCTGCTCTTGTAGGCTTCTTTTATGCTGAAGCTCCATTTCTTACATATGAATGCAATTTGATGGATCATTTTAATAATCAACAGTATTTAGTAAAAGAAAAGGATAAGAAATAGACATGCTATCAAAATAAATAAGATACACTCAAGAATTTGTTGATTAAGTTAACCTTGTCACAAGTTCAAAATCATAGGTTAACCTTGTCACAAGTTCAAAATCATAGGTACCCTAACCCCTCAAGACTTTACACATCTTTAGCTTAATCCTAGTGTTTAACTTTGGCATAAATGTACACCTTTTGTGTATTTGATACACAAATTTTTACTACCTGGTTTTTAATGACTAAAAGAAATGGAGCAGAATTAGTTCGAAGATCCTATATATTAATGCAAATTCATTGTCAAGATAGGAAGAACAAATATTCTAGAAACTATGAAAGGAAGAGCTTGGCCTAGGTGAAAATCACCAATTTATTATATCTATGACTAACTGTAACTTTAAATGGACCTTAAAAGTCTACCCAGCCTACTATGGACCAATTATATTACCCATGCATTCATCTTTGTTGGCTATCATTTAAGATGTTTATCTGACTATTTGGATAGACCCAGGAATGAAAGGACATAATAACAATAATGCATACTAGAATAACCTTGTTGATTACAATGCATTTGTTTGGTTATGGTGCCTATCTTAATTCTTATTTTCATTTATAATCAAGCATAAACTTCTACTTTTTGAGGAACTAAGACAAGGCTTAGAAGAAGAAATGGAAAGAGATCCCACCATATTTGTCATGGGTGAAGATGTAGGCCATTATAAAGGTTCTTACTAGGTGACCAAGGGATTGGCTAAGAAATATGGTCATCTAAGAGTTCTTGCCACTCTAATTGTTGAGAAATACTTCAATGGTATAAGTACTGGAGTTGCTATGATTGGATTGAGGCCATTAGTTGGGTGTATAAACTATTGGAAGTAGCAAAAGCAAAGTAGGTAGAAAATATTTGAAGATGATTTTTAGTAAATTTTGTTTTGTAGTTAGTTATGGGAATTTTACAATACTACAACTCTTGCAGATGACTTTGCTTCTTCTTATTCATCTTCAAGAACATAAAATACATTTATATAGAAACCAAAAGATAATTTTGGAGTCTTAAAGAATTCTAGACTCTATTAAACAATTATAAATTCATAATTCCAAATAGTTAATTCAAAGACTTATTATGGTTGCAAGGATAATTGCATATTACTTTTTAACACCCCTTATTAATTTGTAATTTTAAAGAAATTCTTGAACTGGTCCAACTTGTTTGAAGTGATAGTCTTTATGAAAATATCATTTGGTTAATCTTTAGTATGACTAAACTCTAAGAAAATTTCATTTCTATTTACCATATCTCTTATGAAACGATGAAGTATCTTAGTATGCTTGGACCTTACAAGAAACAGGTTTTTTAGTCATAGAAATAACTAACATATTATTACAGAAAATTATTAAAGGCTTTAAGATATCTTATAACAAATATGATAGAATTATCCGCAACCATATAGCTTCACATATTCCTTCACTTAATGCGACATATTCTACTTTTACTGAAGATAATGCAATACTTCTTTACTTTTTTGAACTTTATGAGATTGGCTTTCTTCCTTAAAAAAATAATTAGATGTCTCTTTTCCTATGATCAAGACTACCAGTCCAATCACTAATTAGTACAATCAGCTCTTTTGTGATTCATTTCTTTCACATACTTGTTCCTGTAATGTTTTATACCTTATAGATACCTTAAAATGCTCTTTACGATTGTGAAGGGAAGTTTACTCAGCTTATTCATATATCTCAAAACCAAACTAACAAAGTGTACAATATCTAGTCTTGTGTTTGTCAAATTTATTAGAGAGCCAATAAGACTTCAATAAATTTTTAGTAAACTTTTTTGACCATAATTCTACTATAATTTTCATTTATTGCTATAGGCATCGCAGATGGCTTGCAATTCTCCTTGTGAAATCTTTTTAACAAGTTTGAAATATTCTTCCCTTAAGAGGTAAAATATCTTTTTTATTGTTTCACTTGTATGCTAAGGAAGTACTTTATAAGTCCAATATCTGACACGACATTCTCCTTCATATTTTTTAAAAGCTTCTATAATCTCAACATTTTTTTCTTATGTGAATTAGATCATCAACATATATGCACACAATCAAAAAAATTAGTTCCTTCTTTCTTGATATAAAATGACAGTTCATATGGACTTATTTGGAACCTACTTTAATGAAAATAGGAATTGATCTTATTGTTTGATGTATTTATGAAGAAGATAACCCTTTTCCTCTTTTCATTTCATAATGTAACCTTAAGGTTGCTTGATGTAGACTTCTTATAATTCTCCATTAAGATATGCCAACTTCATATCAAGCTAAAATACATTTAATTCCAATTATATTGATAAAGTAAGCAACAATCTAATTGTCACCATACGAATAGTTGGTGAAAATATTTTATTGAAATACACACCACCCTATTATAAGTAACATTTAGCAATGAGTTATGTTTTATTTTTTGTATGGTGCCCTATGAATTAAATTTTGCTCTTATAAACCAATTTGATGCTAATACATTGTTTCCTTTCGGTTGTTCCACTAAGTCCCAATTATAATTTTGCTCAATCATGGCAATTTCTTCATCCATCTCTTTGTTCCAAATTTCTTCTTGTAAAGTTCCCTAAAAACTTTATGGCTCAAAAGAAAGGAAAGCTATATTGAAAAATTGATAAATATTATCTAAAGAGCAATATCTCTTTGGTGGAGTTTCTAATTTCAGTGCATCAGCTTGGATGTTGGTTCCAGAAGTTCCAATTTGTTTATTTCCACTTATTGGAACATATTTGTTTTACTGCATAAATGATGATGGCTAAAGAAAACCAAATGTTGGTGAAGTTTAGATTGCATTTTTCTTCCTTGCTGGCCTTCCTTAAAAAATAAAATCTCTTCAAACCACCATCTGATTTATTTTCTAATTAAAATTCAATGCTATAACTAAATAATAAATAAATTTCTCTTTTTTTAATCAATTTTATCTCAATTTTTAGAAATAATTAGAGTGAATACAATGTATCCAAATACTTTAAGATGATTTACTATAGGCTTCTGTTTGTTCTATGGTTCATATGGCATCTATTCAGGGATCAATTGACAATTTAATAGCTATACCTTAAATCTATCTGGAAGTTTTTTGCATTTCAGCATGCTTCATGCCATCTCCTCAATAATTCTAATTTTTCTTTCTACCACTTCATTTTGTTAATGAGTATGTCGTACTGTGAGTTGTCTTTGGATTCTATTTTCTTTGAAATAGTGAAGAAAATGCTTGTAAATGGGCTCTCCTCTATAACTAGTCCTTAGTGTTTGTCTTTGATATCTGCTTTGCCTTTCTGTAAGATCTTTAAATTGTAGAAATTAAGAAAATGAATTTGATTTTTTAAAGAAAATAAATCCAAATAATTCAAGTGTAATGATCGACAAAAAGTAAGAAATATTGACTATTACTGAATGATGGCGTAAGAGTTGGATCGTATATATCTGCATAAACAAGATTTAATGGAGCGTATGCTCTCCAAGCTGTATTGGGAAAAAGAAGTAGATGCATTCTCCTATAAATGAATCCTTTACAAACTTTGTTTTCTTGTTTTATTGGACAAAGACCAGTAACCACATTCTTTTACTTCAAAAGTTTAAGTCCACTCTTAGTCAAGTGATTGTATCTTAAATTTTAAAGATACAAATCATCAACAATCTCATTTCTTAAAACCATATTATGAAAAAATTTCATTTGGAGAGGAAATTTTACTTGTAACATCGCATTATCCCATGGTTAGGGTTAGAACCCTAGGATATTATATATGAGAGTTTATTGAGAATTTAGAAGTACATTTCATGCATTATATGGCATGCACATACATGTGAATAATGTTGTCACTTATGAAAATAATTATACATGCATTCATTGGCATTTTCCGAGTATAAGTGATTTTAGTCTGAATTATGGATTAATTGTCGTGAAAATTGAATTGGTGTGTATTCAAATTAATTTTGCATTTTGATGACATTTCAAATATTTTAGAAATTTATCAAAATTTTAGAGTATTTTAGACTAAGTAAAAATATAAAAATAAGAGACAAATAGAAGTGTGACATTTGGTAACTTAAATTTGTGACAAATGGACTAGTAATTAATTAACAAATGGACAAATTATTGTGTGACAAGTGGACCAATATTGGAGTGACATGTGAACTACTTAATTAGTGACTAATGGTAGCATCTTGAGTGGAGTAGTGTCAGCATCTTGAGTGGACAAATGGAAGACATGCCTTAGGACAAATGCTGTGCTATAATGGTGACACCTAGCATGTGATGTAGCAAGTTTCTGCAGCAGAGTTTTGCTGCTTCTTTCCTTCGATTCCTTCACCAAAATTGCTCATTGTTCTCTTTGAAAATTTTCCTGAACCTTACCCAAATTGTTACACCAAAACCAACTTTTTACTTTACACCAAATAGCCAAGAAAACCAGCTAAAAGTTACCTTCATCTTGTTGTCCAAAAACATCTTATTTCCATCTTAAGTTTATGACGAATCTTGCATGCTTGAAAGCTTAATGAATTTGGAATTTTGAACTGAGTTGGAAGTCTAAAAGGAAAGTAACAATCTGAGCTTTATAACATGTTAAATGGTATGAGAATGATGTCTGAATTGGAATGACCTGCATGTAAGGTTGATGATGAAGTGTGCTGGAAAATTTTATATGGAATGTTTTACTGAACATACATCTGTATTTTGGCTATAACACGATCTGTGAATATCCAAATTGGATGAATTTTGAAGTAGAGTAAACTGGACACATATGGTTACATTTGTCATGAAGGAACAGAATTTGAAATCTATCCTTTTAAGAGTCCTAAAATTTGGATTGAAGTTGATAACTGT
>JAOTJB010000002.1:28148417-28158966 GCA_027123815.1 Erythroxylum minutifolium
ATTACCAACTCTTCATCATCCAAACCTAAGTTAAACTCCTTTCTAATCTGTACATCAATAGATACATTCTCTCTTTACATAGTTAGATCAATTATATTATTTCTTACAACCATAATTTCTTATTCAACTACATCTTGATTGACAAACAGTATGATAATAGAATAAGTGGGATTTATAGGGACATCATCTATCGTTTTAGTAAGAAGCTCAGCATTAACAACATGACCAAACCATTTAAATCAAACTTCAATCTTCTGCGCCCACATTTTGGAATTCAACTGACATTTTATATATAGGTGTAAAACAACTAAGTTCAGAAAGCTAGAAGAGTTAATATTGCACTACACTAATGAATCAACAATAAGAGCAAAAAAAGCTTTAAACAATCAAATTCTTCCACACCGCAAAGATAAATTACTAAAGAACGAAATTAACCCAGAAAGAATACGGGAAGAAGAACCCAAATTAATTCAAGTTGCAAACTTACTTGGTGCTGCTGATTGTCAATGACACTTTTCTTTGTTGAGCACTAGAAAGAGGAAGACAAAGAGGAAATTCACATTCTTGCACAACGAAAATAAGTAGGACATGGAAATGGGCATTATACAAAATGAACTTTACCAGCTAAAACCGAAGAAAAGGGAGAGAAGCCCAAACCGAAGTGACTAATTTTTGTGTAGTGGAAACCATCGGAATGTCAGAAGGAGGGAGGAGAAGCTCGGCGGCAGCGCAGCGCAGGTGTTGGGGGGTTGAGAGGCGGGAAGGAGGACGTCGTTGGGTGTTTGTTAAAACGTTGCTCACAGTCTCCTTCTCCTTCTCACCTCTCAACCAAATGACATCATGTTGTTCGTGCGGAAAAACGTTTTAACAAGGCCTTCTGTGACGTTTTCTTCAATAAAATATTGTAGATTCTATTTCGTGACGTTCTATTCCTAAAACGTCGCAAAAACTATCAAAAATTCATGACGTTTTCATAAAACGTCACGAATTGTTCAAACTTTTCGTGACGTTTTGAAAATGTCGTGAAAAGTTTGAACAATCCGCGATGTTTTGCCAATAAAACGTCACGGATTGTGTTCATTTTTTGTAGTGACTGGAAGAATGGACAGTTGTTCAACCTGCACAGAATGTGGCAGCTGTTGAGCAACTGTGCGGTAGAATGGATGTATTCTTCCTCTTGTTGTGGCAGTGTCATGTTTGTCGTCAATTAATATTTCCTTTAAAAGAATGGTTGATATTAATGGTCTTCAGTTCTGTTGGCAATATTTCGTGGAGTCAAGTTATTCTTTCCGTTGCTGGCAAGCAGGCCAATAGTTAATATTGAACAACTTCTAGTTACATATGTAGAAGAAATGACATGATCTAACTGATGAATATTATCTTCAGATGCTAAATTATCTTGCCTACATCTTGGACTTCAACATTTGCTTATTTTTCGCTTGTTTTAAAAGCTTTATATCCTCGAAGCTTGATAATGAGAACTTGACTTCAAAGGTAGATGATTAGCATCCAAATAGAAATAGACGACGAAGTTGACAGCTTTGTTGGTAGTTGTTCTACTATTTTTTTGCAGCGACTGTTCAATAATTTACAAATTACTCTTCTACGCATTGAATTAATAACATATAATCACTTGACAAGTGCTATCCTTCTGAACGTAAATCACTTTTTGGGATGAAACAGTACTTTATTTGTCCAACTTCTGTTGGGGAGTAGGTAACTCTCATTGGCATATAATTTGGAAGTCCTAATGTATAGGGAGGGACAGATGGGCTTTGGGTTCAAACTCAACAATCTTTCCATAAAGTATCATGCTCTAAGCCTTTGACAAATTGGGTTCCTTAAGACAATTACAAATTGATTTTATCTTTATTTTCGTTCTAATTAGCATTACATTTAACTCTGTTTTTTTCTTAACCTGGAAAAAAGCGATGTATTTGGACAAAATATGTTCCGTCAACAGAGTTTAACAATTTTGCGTTCACATTAAACATGATAAAAGTTTATAGAAAGATTTCACAGTCACATTGAATGATTGGCTCCACCTAAGAGTCTCTTTCTCTCTAGGCCACTTCGTAGCAGACAAACTTCCTTTCTTATTTGTCGTTAAAGCTGCTGATTGTAGACAACGGAGAAGAACTTTACGTCCCACTTCTATTATGTCCTAAACATGCGTAAACATGTCTTGCCAACATGTGAGTGTTTCAACTAAGAACATGGGCCTATGGGTCCTCTCTGCAACTGACAACCGCATTCAGTTTGCCCAGTGCCCATTGCCTTTCCTACCCCGATCAGATTAGCAAGACACCTAACTTGGTTAGAGAAAGTGTTTAACATTGCACAAAAGTGGTTTCTAGCTTCTTCAATAATAAATTTTCACTTCCCAGGAACTAGTAATTTTATCTCATAACATAGAAACACAGCTAGACATCTCTCCCACGACGTAGTTACTGTAGCAGCTGTAGCTACTGAAGCTTGCATCTACTGATTCCCCTCTCAGATTGCTTCCACTTGCATTGTCCTCCTTCATTTCTCTTATCTTCTCATCTTCTACTCACTACTTCACTCTGCCTAGATTGATTCTCCTTTTTCCTCATGTTCCTGTCCTTTTTAGTCTTTAACGTGCTATGGTAACATGCCCTATCCTAAAATATTGACTAAGCGGCTTGTTCAACACCTCACGGTAACCCTTCAATTGATATTTGATTTAACTAGAAAAGTCCGTAGAGCTAAGCCTATTGACCTTTTTAGTCAAAAAGCTTTAAATCAATATTCATAAATATAAACAGTGAAGTTTTCTTTAAAATCATTTTATTAAAAATTTCGATAGTACAACGACCGTATTTTGACATCCCAAAAATTTCAAAATCTCTATAAATAGTCAAAACACTTCTATATTCACACTCATATCTTAACTACAAATTTTGTACTTCAGGTCCACTCACAACCATTCTCAACAATTAAATCAATTGATTTTAAAAAGCTAAAACAAATTTTTGCATATCATTTAAAAACCTTTACATACGTGCCTTCTTTACACAAAATACATTCTAAAACATATTCATTGATCAGAAATAGATACATTGTCCTCAAAACATATTAATTGTCGTTTCTTATAATGAACTTCTTTTGCCAGTAGGTTTCCACACTTTGTCGTGACCTTTGGGGGGAGGCTTTTGTTGATCAGAAATAGATACACTGTCTTCAAATAGTTTATTTCCATCCCCTAGCCTTATAATTGGAATCTCATCAGGGAGGTTTTTTGACATATCAGTGCTCACACAAATGCCAGCAAAGCCAATTCTCCTTTTCTTTGTTATATTTTCATTTAAACAAAGAGGTTTCCTTATATAGCTTACTATAAAGCTAAGCCCCTGAGTTGTCCAATACTGAAGTGGGACATTAGGGAAATTAATCCATAAATGAATGTTTTGTAGCTTGATTATTTCAAGATTCAAACCCGGTTGCTAGGATTGCAAGAATAATGGTTGATTGTCAATATGCCATGGACCCTCCTCCAAGATATTGAGAGCTACAAGGCTTGAAGAGAAAGTGCAAAGGATAAGATTTTCTAAAAGTAAGAGGATCTCAGCCAGTACTCCATTTTTTATAAAGAGTAAAGGCCCATTTATGTATAATAGGAAAAGGGAGTCTTTGATCAAAGAAAAGACCAACGAAAGTTGAATCCCAACTTCAATCACTTTCTTTTTAGATTTCAACATCAAGGCATCCTATCAGCCATTTGGCGCCTTAGGCAGGTTAAACAGAAGGG
Organism: Erythroxylum minutifolium; assembly: GCA_027123815.1. NCBI lineage: Eukaryota > Viridiplantae > Streptophyta > Magnoliopsida > Malpighiales > Erythroxylaceae > Erythroxylum > Erythroxylum minutifolium. Next base: position 28,152,190 of record JAOTJB010000002.1, read on the forward strand.
TGGAAGCATGTTGATCACCCACAACCTGCTTTCAACTCGTAGTTGGAGGTTGAGGAGTTGGAGTCAAGGATGGGGAACTAGCTTCAAGGATTGCCTACTTACCAAGGGAGGGTGTAGAGGGTGGAAAATATGGAAATTCTACACTTACTATAACTGTAAGAGGCTACATGGAAGAGGTTCAGGCAGTTCAGAGTAGCAACAGTACATAACAACTTTTAGTCAATTTGTTAGAGAAAATAGTAATTACAAATGGTTAAAAAAGCTTTTGGTGGGAGTTAGGCAATAAGGTGAAAATACAAGATTGCCTTTAAAGTAGCTAAAATAGAGGAGAAATAGAAACAAAGAAACTAGTAGAATGAAACAAAGCAAAAGTGGCTAAATGCAAAGAGAAGCAAAGAAAAAAATAAAAGGGATAAATGAGGTAGCTAGAGGACAAATGAAAATAGATGGAGGTTGAGAAATCAAAGGTAAGAGCCATTGAAAGACAAGAGAGATGGAGGTTAAGAAATCAAAGGTAAGAGCCACTGAAGGAGAAGAGAGATGGAGGTACATCTGAGACCCTCATTAGGAGAATCTTTCCCTTCCCAATTGACAATATGACGATCTCTGGTATATTTTCCAGTTTAAATTTTATATCTCCATAATAAGTATTTATGTCTTCTTCATTTTAATGAGATATTTTCCTCAATGCTCTCCTTATGACTTCCGAGCTAATGAAGATTTGTTTGCCTTTAGCTTTCTTCAAGCATTTATTGAAGCCTTCAGTTACATTGTTGGATATAATATCATGCCTAGAACTTATGTAAAAAGCATATTTTTACCATCTCCTTTTTAGCTACTTCTTTAGTTGATCATATGCATATTTTTTAGTAATTAAAACTTATTCACATGCATTTCCCAACCACACATGTAAACTTAGCTAGGCATTACATTTTTTACTAGGCTTGATTTGAATAAGCTTCGACCAAACTCTAGCATTTTTTTTACTTTTAAGCTTTAGGTTGGGCTTGGACTTGGGATCTATTATACTAACCCAGCCTGGCCTAAAGCCTTAACTACACATCATTGGAATTATGTGTTTTTATGCTAGAAAAAATGATGTTGTTTAGCTACACATCATTGGAATCATTGTGATAGTAAAACAAAATCATTTCAACATGGACACAAAATCCACTCTTCAACTAATAATGAATTATTATAGAGTAATTAAAACAAAAAACCTCTTTTAGTTCTTCCTTCTTTTCTACAAATTATCGTACTATGCCTCACCTCTACTCACCTCAGACCTCGTTATTCATTAAACACCACAAGCTTGTTTCATCCTCTTCTCTTACTATGTAACCACCTTGAATTCTTTTTGTGAATTTCTTTCTATTTTACATATCTCCAAAAACATGATGAATATAAGAATGACTACTCTTTCGTGATTTAAAGCATATCATTGTTTGACTTTCATCTTCTTTTATGTGGGTTTTCATGGAAATGTACTATATCTTGTTTCTAAATATTATGAGTTAGGGACATCTATTGATCTAAATCAGTCGATTCCCTATGGATTCTTTTAGTATTATGATATATTTAATAAAATGACCCTATCTAATTTTTTACTAATTGTAAAGTAGGTCTTTTTTAGATTTTTTTCTTAACAAAAAATAAATGAAAAACGGTCAAAGAAAAACTCAAATTCTCAATATGAATTTCTTTCATTAATCTTGCATGCTTTAAAATTCCAATATTTTGATGCTAAGAGTGTAAGCTTAGGAACTAAAAATGCTATCAAGGTGAAAGCTTGCATGATTCTATTGCATATGAAAACACAGGTTAGTGATAGGTTATAAGTAGTGTGTGAGAATAAGTTATAATATTTATTTATTTGTTCAATAGTAGCCTATTACCATTTTACAATGTCAAGCTAATCAAAATTCTTGTAAAAATTTTGATTCAAAACTCTGTTTTAGTGTTTAATGGCTAGTATGCCTATAAGTTACATATGTCTATTGGATTTTAGTTACTTATTATTCATTTTAGTAGATGAAGAGTAAATTTTTACAATTGAGGTTTTTTTTCAAATCTACACTTTTTCGTTCAAAAAAATCTTAGTAGAAAGGCATGTTCTCTTAATGTTAGGTACCAACTTTTATTAGAAATTGTTAAATCTTTTAGAGTAGGGGTTGCTAAAGGTAATCCACTTAATAATATCTATAAATTAATTCCTAATTTTAATATTTTTTAAAAAACAAATTTGATGGATAAATTTAATAGTTAAATTTATACATATAAATATTTATTAAAGTGTATGTATGTAAATAATCATTAAAGTGTACATATATGTGGCAATGTCCTTAATTAACTTATATGATCATTAAATTTATTATGAATACATATAGATGTTTATTAAAGTGTACATATACATATAAATTTATATAAATGACTTATATGCTCCTTAAATTTAGAATGTGTACATGTTAAATGTTCATTGAAGTGTATATATACATATAAATGTCCATGTACGTATAAATGTCCATGAATAACTTATAAGCTTAAATATGTTGATTGTTTCGGATGGATGAGCACCTTCCTTCAGTGGAGAGTTATAATCTGGTATAAGGCAATAAACCATCGAAGAGTTCTAGTCCAATATCTAGTCGTAATATACTATGTGAAGAAATGATTTAGGAAGTGATGTTTGGAATCATTTTACCAAGACTAGATTAAGGGATTAAGTTGAAAAGGTCGAATATAAAAAAATCTCATTTAAATAGACACATGGAGTCATATAGTAAAAAGAAGATAATATTAAGAGGTCTTACATTTTCTACCCCTATCCTAATGAAAGGAAATAATGAAATGACTACTACAGGTTATGACAAGAACACATCAAAGTTTTTAGTAACTAAGATGATCATTAATGATGAGAAGCCACACTTTATTATCAATAGTTAAAAATTTTAGATATTGCTCACTTCACTCCAATTGACCTTTAAGATCCCAACTAAGAATATTATTAAAAAAGGACAATTTTAAGATTTATGATGATTAAAAAATGAAATATTAAAGATGTTATTGAGTATTTATAGAAAGGTAGCTATGACATCGAATATGTGGATGGCTAATAACCAACATAAGATTATATTGATAATGATTAGATTTTATGTAGTTGACTAATGAGGTAAAATATATTCCTTAATATTGCTACCATCTATTTATTAATTATGTTATAATTGATATCTTTGATGATTTCAAACAATCAGTTTATTTATATGTCGAAACCACATACAAATGAAAGGTTAATAACAATAATGGTGAAATGCTTAATAAATTGGAACATCAACACCAATCTGTCAACCATAATTCTAAACAATTATAAAACAAACGATGCTATAAAAGAAATATTTAAGAACAAGTTACAGGATGGGAGTTTATTGATTGTTAGAAGGTTATTTTATATATTTTTCACGCATATCATAAATTAGATTATAAAGGATAGGTTAGAGGTACTACAGGAAGTGATAGAGGCAATTTAAACTAGTATAGTGTAATTGAGTGCAACATTGAAAAAAATGAAACTGGGAAGAAACTACATGATAATTAAACCTTCTGTGCACAAAGAAGTTGATTTTTGGATTATTCAACCATATAGAATTCAAAATTTAAGATGTTAGAGTCAAAAAATAAGTATATTGGGTTATTTAATAGGTTGAGACAAAGAGATTCATTATACTTGCTTGAGGATAGAAGAGTAATGGGAGTTGGCTAAATCAATTTGTACAAAGTTGGAGATATTTTAAAATGCCACTGATTTGTTTTTAGGAACAAAATATCCTAACTTCACACATTTATTTTAGTTGCATGTGTGAGATTAAGTAAGCTTTATCTAGTTAGTTGTTTGATTCTAATAAGGTGATCCAAGTCATATTAGATTAGATGATGGAGAAAATCATTTCTTATTAATCTATGGTAGGACAAACTGTGGCAGTTATTTCAGTTTTAGACCTAAGATATAATATGGAGAGATTATATTTTTATTATCAAAAGATGTATGGTAATTAGGCTTAAGCACATCTTGATACCACTGAACAAGTATGGTGTGATTTTTTAATGATTATCAAATAAGATTGGATAAAGATCAAGATTGTAGTATTTTAGTATTAGCTTTAGCATTACCTTCAGTTTCATCTTAATCTAATGTTAATATAACTAGCATAAGTCTTGAATCGGCACAATCATCAACGAAAATAAGGATATTCTTCTCATAGTAAGATGGAGTTGAAAATTTATTTGGACTTAAGTATTGTGACCGTGGTTGAAAAAGGTGCAATTAAATGTATTGTTATAGTAGAATATATAGAAGTGTTATTTCGATCATGCAAGTAATTGCATTAGATCTTTTAACAATTCTTGCATCTAATATTGCTTCAAATTCTACTTTTAGTACTGACAATTAATAGTTAGTCCTCATTATGCTTGACATCATCCTAATACTATGGAAGCCCTTATACATGATAAAAGTTGGTTAGATGATGAAGATATTTAAGGTAGACTTTATTCTTTATGATACGTTAGTTTTGTATACCTTGATAATTTTAACAAACATAAAATATATTTTCTTATATTGCGCTTTTATATTGATACATGCCAATTGAAAACTTTTTGAAAAAATATTAAATGATGAAGGTATATTTAATTTTTAATTATATGTATTGAATATCCATTTAATACAATTATTGCATAATTGGGTACAATTTACATAATAATTTTTCTATATGTGGATGAAGTAGTGAGAATTTTTGATAATCCTAATTATAACAAATAGTTATCCCCTTTCCTCTACTTTTGGCTGGTTTTCTTTAATCTTTACTTCTCAGTTTACTAAATTTTTCATATGATTTTTTTGTAACTTTTTTGTTTAGGTAACAACACCATAATACATTTTAGTTTTGACAATAACAGGATTTTGATAATAGAATTGTGAAAGTCATTGCATAAGCATACCCATGAATTGATATTATCTTCTCATGTTTTAAATTTAACAAGCATGACGATTAATTATTAATTGTCATATCTTATTGATTTAAATGTTAACCCATCTTTTGAGTTACGTTAGTCTCCTTAAACCATTAAAATTTATTTTACTTAGACATAATGAATGAGAAAAGACCAAAATTTAAAAATGTTATAAATTGAAGATACGAATTTTAAAAGGAAGATTTTTTTATCATTAGATAAGTAAAGAGTGAAAAATAAGAAATAACAATTTAAAATGAAAATTAATTTTAAAGAAATTAAGAAAATATATTCTAAGTAATTTTTTCAAAAGTAAAATATTAGATTTAGCAATATTAATTAAACAAAGAAATGAAATAAATGTGGATTCCTTATTAGAGTTGAGACAAATGACAAAAGTGACGAATTTAGAAGATTTAAGACTATATTTGAAAATAGAACTTAAAGCGTATAATATTAGGGAATTGGTCCAATTTAAAAAAATGAAAGATCTAAAAAACTTTTTATATAAACAAATATAACTTGTTTTTGAAAATGGGTTTGAGGATTACAAAGTATATTATTACATTTTTAAACAATAATTTTCTCTTTTAGCAAACGTATTTACAAATTGATACGATGTACTTTTATTATATATTTCAAATTTAAGTGGAAAAGTTCATTACTATATCTAAAATAATTAGTGAAAGTGTTTGAATTATTTTTCAATCACTTAAAACTAAGTAATATTCATGATACATATTATTTGTAGTTTCAATATTTTTAATTTTTAATGAAATATTTTATTAAATATTATTTAAATTAAATGAAATGATATATCATTTAATAGTGAAAATAAAAAATGATTAGCGTAAGCGCGATCAGGCCGACAAAACCAAGCTAGGCTTAGACCAAAGGCCATTGCCTTGAAGCCCGATTAGGCTTCAAGTCTCAAGCTAGGTGGCTTGAGCCAAACCCGACATTATGTCATGCCTACACTCAGGTGCTACACGTCATATTTGATCCTTTTTCCTTTTGTTCAATTTATTATATTAACTTTTCATATCACAATGCTTTAAACAATATATGTGATCATAGTGAGAACTTATTTTCAAATAGTTGTTTGAGTCCTTATAAGTATTGATACATATAATCAAACATGGTTAAAGTATTATAAACTTGACCTTTTATCTATCAAATATGAATACTAATTTTCTATTGTCACATATACCTTAGAGAAAATATTTAAAGAACTATTTCCACCTCCACTACAAGATCACAAGGCAATTTGCAACATTTTAAAAACATCACAGAATGTCAAAAAACATCACAGAATACAATTCGTGACATTTCAAAATACGTCACCAAAAATATCGCGAAATGTGGTATAGGTAAAAGGTTTCTGTGACATTTTATGTAAAATGTCACGGAAAACACTAACATTCTATGACGTTTATAAAAATGTCATTAAAAGATTCGCCTTTCTGAGATGTTTTAAACAAACGTCACCGAATCTTTCACATTCTGTGACGTTTTAGGAAATGTCACAGAAAGCCACATTTCGCGACATTTTAAAATATTTTAGAAAAAAGTCTCGGATACACTTTTCTCTTTTATTTTTTCACTTTTCTGAAAATAATTTTAATTTAATAGCTTTCCAATTTTAATAATTATTTTTTAAATAACAAAATTTTTTATATCTTATTTATTTACTAACTATTCAATATTTTTTATGAATTTTATTTATCTAATAATTTATTTAATAATTCTTCAATATTTAGTATATCATTAATT
>JAOTJB010000002.1:28175469-28188527 GCA_027123815.1 Erythroxylum minutifolium
TAATCCAAAAGAGATATTACATACAACTTAAATTCTTAGTTACAAACTGTTAAGAAACTAAAATTTCCTTCATTATATATGCAATCATTCTTTAATCACAAGACACATCCAAAGGTATTTTTACTTTTAAATGTTGGCATTGGTCCCTACAAATGATCCATTTGCCTTACTCCTATTACTTGGATGTACACGGATAAACACTCATGTTAAGCTTGAAAGCTTAGTGGAGAAACACTTACTTTGGATGACCTTTCATGGCAATCATCCACCAAGCACATATACATTCATGAATATCATAAACTCATGTAAACAATGGTAGCATAATTAAGCAAATACATAATGTAAATATGCTTCAATATATTATTCATATACCAAAATGCACATTTATAAGCCAAATATTGATATTCAAAGCTCATCACACAAATTATTTATGTTTTCATGTTGCATCTCTCATTTATGACTGTTAAATTTCCTTTCTGTGTTAAACCTGCACATTTCCAATGGATATGGATAACGGGAGCTGTGGATATCCGAAGATAACAAATTGTGGATATCCGAAGGCATCAAACTATAGATACCTAAAGTATCGAATAGTAAAGACATTATAGTCTCAAAAGGAAGACACTAGTGGGATCAAACTATAGCAGCTTCACTGTAACCCTATATGTATGCCTATCTATCCATCAATAAGACAATGAATAAACACTGTAACATTTTCCTTTAATCATTTACCAATTTCATGATTAATATGTTAAGAAGTCATATGATATTCATTTGAAATCATAAAATCTGTATGTAAACTTATATGTTCATCCTAAGCAATAAATATGCATATAAATCATCTATATATATGTAAATTTCTTTTAGCATGCATTATGTTCAATCTTAAATTTCAACATTTAATCACCCCTATTCAAATATGGTAAGTTATATTTCATTTATTTCTAAGTGTTTGCCAATTTTCATAAGTTCCAATATGATTCAGTAAAAGAAAATGGAAATGAAAAACTCAAAATAGTTGGGTTAAGCACAATGTGGGTCTAAAATAGGCAAACAAATTAGTACAGAAGTAAGTCACACAATAGTCTCTACTTATTTCATAATTTTCACATAGAAAACATTCAAATTAGTGTTTTAAGTCTTTTAAACATTTATTTTCCTTTGTGTCTAGTTTTCATATCATTAAAGATCAGGCCATTTGGACTTCTAAGTTATGAAATAAGAACCAAACATCACAAGCTGCTCCAATATAAGGGTAGCATTAGGTCATCATTTTCGTTCTTAATTTCCAATATCACGTAGCCAGAATTAGGTCCATGTCTCTTCTAGAGATTTTTATTGGTATGTCTTAAGTTCCATTTCTAATTGGAATCACCGAATTTAGAGGTCTTTGGGCAGAGTTATGGTTAAAACAATAGGACTGGCTCAAGTGAACCGAGAACCTAAGATAGAATTTCAATAAACATGAATCTTCCTTGTCATATTCAACCAATTCACGCAAAGTAACACCAAATCACCATTACAGAAACCATTTCATGTCCAAATCAATCTTTTTACACATTCAAATATACACAAATATAGAAATTGACTAAGTGGAGTCCCAAACCATAAAATTTGTCATTTATCTTTTCTTTCAATACTCTTCCTTCTCTTCCCCTTTGACTTCATTTGATTCACCAAATAGAACAAATACATATCTATATACCATATCCAACCTTATAATTCCAGGCCTTCATGAGCAAAGCAAGAAAGATAAAGAGGTGAAGAAAAAGCACAAATTTTTACCTTGATTTTCTCCTAGGATTTGCTTCCTTATGCAAAGTAATGTAATTAAGGAGATGGAATGGAGAGGAGATGAGAAGAGAAAACTTTGGAGTTAAAACACTCCATACACGTCCCTCTCCCACTCTTCTACTCTTCATTTTAATAAGTTTTTAGTCTTACACACATGTTTCAATCTCATTGGACTATATGTTGATTTTTGGCAAAATTGCACATTCAATCCTGCTTCTTCCTTTAATTCCTACATTAACATATAAAGTCATCAATTGATTTCATTCTAGTCCATAACTCACATATAATTATTCATCTCCATGCCTAAATGAAGAAATTACCAATTAACCCCTATCTTTTAAATTAATTACCATTATGTCCCTTGCTATGCTTAGATACACTTAATTATTTATGTTCACTTTTTAATACACCCTAGACATACTAAAATGCTTTGAGGTATATATTGAGGCCTTACAACTTGGATACATATTGGATACTCAAACAAAAAAGGTATCGGATTTGAATAGGATGATGAGCAAAACATGGTGATAGATGATTAAGACATTTACATGCGATTTTAAAATTTTAAATTTCATTAAAAGAATGTGTTTATGTGCATTAGGTGATAACTAATTTAAAACATGGCTTTAATTTATGTCTAATACAAAATGTTAATTGCATGGGTCAAGATTTAGATATATTTAGGCTATGTGTTGTTCATGACATTTATATGGGGTTAGGCAAATGTATAAATAAAAGTTTTATCTTTTTACTATTTATTAAAAGAATGTGTTTATGTGCATTAGGTGATAACTAATTTAAAACATGGCTTTAATTTATGCCTAATACATAATGTTAATTGCATGGATCAAGATTTAGATATATTTAGGCTATGTGTTGTTCATGACATTTATATGGGGTTAGGCAAATGTATAAATAAAATTATCTTTTTACTATTTATTCTTATATTGGAATTTATTATTTGTGCACATAATTATTTATGATAAGATTTTTATTATTATGTGGAGTCATAAAGTAACATTTGCTTTATATATGAAATCGTTTGTCCATTTTAATTGACTAGTTGAAATTTACACAAAAGATAAAGCAATAGGAAATAGAACTCAAGTTCCAATGAAGTATAGATGAAAATGAAAATCATATTGAAACAAGTAATAATGTGAATAATGTGCAATCAAATATTAGAAATGATGAAGACTTTGTGACTCAAAACATCTCAACATCATAATATGAACTTTAAAAAAGAAAACACAAGAAGTGTATGAATTCACTTGATGTTGAACTTTTGGGGATATCAAATAATACAAAAAGCTTGGTTGAAGATGAACATGAATCTACTTCATCTTTACAATATATGAAAAAAGCATTTACTATTTTGGTGGATATTAATGAGAAAAAACTTGAATATGTGGTGTGTTGAAAGAGGATGGATGACCATTGTTAATGGAATTGATTAAACCAATGAGACTAATCAATAAAGATAATAAAAATGTTGAGATCATTTTTAGTATGTCTAATGATTAGAAAGTGTTGTTTGTCCAAGACATAATATATTCATTTCAATGATACCATTATATTATATAATCTAATTGAAAATTTAAGATGACTTGATTTACTTAGACAATACATTGTTTTGATTTATTCTTATTAGGATATTGCTATCAAAATTGTTTATTACTTTGTGGCTTAATGATCTTTATATTCAATTAATTTAATTTCGTTGATGTTACATAAAATAAAACAAGTTCTTATATTTCATTAATTTTATTCTTATAAGAAAAATCATTCAAATTTTTTATAATTTAATAATTTATTGAATTATTGAAAAACAATTTAGTTATTTATTTATAAAATAAAAAATATTTTGATTAATTGTTTACAAAATAAATCATATAATAACTAAATATAATTAAAAATTTTCTTATTCTCACTCTTAACTTTTGATACCAAACACTAACGTAACTATTAATTTACTTAATCTCAGTCATAGTAATTGCATACCAAGCATGCATAATCAAGCATTATATTCCTTCTTTCCATTCTCGTTCCCATTTTTTGTATTGAATCCTCAATTACTAGTTACCAAACGACGCATTAGGGTAAAATACAAGAGGCTCCTTTATGGTTTAAGTAGTTTTTTAAAAAATGACCCAAATCAATAATTTAAGATAAATACATTAAATTATTAATATATGTCAGATTTAATTAGTTCAAATTAGATTTAAAGAGTTGTGTTAAGTTGCTATGTTATTAGCATTTAATTGATCTATATGTGTTGTGCATATTATGTGTTTTTTACCATTTTCTAATAATAAAAGAAAATAAGTTCTCTAAAAAATTGTCATAACATTTTTTGATAAATTTAAAGATTGAAATGTTTTTTAAAAATTAATTAAATAATAAGAGAATCTCGCATCTTTTACATGTAAGAAATATTTCCATATTGATAAATAAGATAATATATTTATTTTCAATGAAATTCTAATGAATATAATACTTTTCAAAAGACACCTTTACTGCTAATATTAACTATATCTTGATGGTTTGGACCTGTTAATGTACAATTCTCATCCCTTCTAGTTTTGTACTTATTGAACAATTAACCTTATTTATGCCTCTCAACTCAAGTGAACAAGATAATATGGTGATAGGCAATTAACTAGGTGCAGAAATGTCTAGCTAGTCAGGGTCTCCTAAAAGAAGACACGATGAACACCATCCTGCAAGGGGACCAAAACTTGTGGGGACAAGCTGTCAAGGCCTGAATAACTTTGCTAGCATTGATATTATTCCCTAGGGTGGCTCAGGTATCAATTGATTGATTTAATGAGAAAATAGAGTCTTTCAAGAGATCAGATTTTCTGTTCCAATTATAGTACTCTTATTATGTTCTATTAAATTTTATCCACACATTTATGTGAACCTTATATAAATATATAAATAAGATTTAATAAAATAAGGTTAAAACAGAATAACTCAAACAAAAGATTTGATGTGATTTTTAGAGTTCAACTTTCTTATCCAAAAGTACTATTTGATTGAGTTGAATTAGTAGCACCTTTATTTTCTTCTACGCCTTGACTGTTAATTAAATTTCTTTATACAAATTTACTTTCCTATAAATGGGAGCTAAGAGAACTCCTACTCAAGGATTTACTCCATCTTTCATCCTCTATAAACTGTAAGTTCAATTAATAAAGATTATTATGGGAGGCTACTAATTGGCAGTCTATGATGATTGTTGGAATTATAACAAAACATTATGTAATTATTCATCAAAACAACTTGCTTTGTTCAATAGAAAATTCACAAGTTCAATTACTACACGAAAGGTGTAGCGATTACGTAACAGACCTCCATTACGTCAAAAAGACCAAAAACCAAATCCCGATAAAGGAAACTCACTGAGCAGAGAATAGTTATGACGATAAGCCTCAAAAACCTTCTCAGACACTTATGAGCCAGTCAAACATAGCAACATATGGAGGACGTGCCACTCTACGTAGCGTATCCTCGTACACAAGTTCTTGATTCGCTTGGATGAATTATATACAGACTTATTTCATCTTTAGCCTTAGTCAAAGCGTTTAAATTGCCTTGTATTCACCAGCTGGAAAACTCTTCTTGTCTGTCTCTCAGTCTCCTAATTCCTCGGTTGAGTATCTTTCGACAATACCACGAAAAGAACCAGCTTTGTACCTGGACATGCAAGCTGGACAGCTGCTCCAAGTTACTAGGAGTCTCGACTGCTCTATCTATATTAACATATAAATTACTCTTTAAAATCATAGTACCGCAATATGCATGTTTAAATAATGTGAAACAAATTTCTAACGTCATAATATTAGTAATAATTTACAAATCCTGATAACTGTTATTAGTACTGTATCTTGGGACTGTTCCGTGTTACAAACTTATTTTTATATTTCAAGATGTCTTCTCTCTTGCAATTATGTCACAATTTTGCATCCCTCGTACCTATTTTCTAGTTATTTTCTCTTACTTCCGAATTTACTAAATTTATATATTATAAAAACAAATATATGTCTTCACTTTATTCAAATTAATATGAATATATAATATATGTTTTTTTATCTTGAGTTTCTTATTCTTTTTATTTTTTATTTGCTAGAGTAGTATTTTTATAGTTATATTTTTTTATGTTCCTCAATTTCTATGTCTCTATTTCTCTGCAATACCAAAATAATTATATTCCAGTTTGACTCAAGCAATTATCCTCTTTTTACGTTCATATAATATAATTATATTGCATGCGTTAACGAGGTAGACATTTTCTTTAATGAATGTATAAGAATAATGTTTATGTTATTAGCATGCTTATTTTCCCTGTTGGTGGTCCTATGAGCTCCTGTCCCAATACGTAGGATTGATATAAGCAAAACTTTTGGTAACTGGGACTGTAGATTGAGCATGGGGTCACAATTATATTTCGCATTCTCTGTTGACTGAGGTATGATGGGTGCAAACGTCATAAGTATTAATATTGGTACTGAAGATTTGTGTGTTCTCAAACGAAGTCAAGGAAAAACTCAATATTTTTCGCAAGTCGATCAAGACGTGGCCAAAGCGTTGATCGACACACTTATATTTAGCATTTAAAAATGCATGCACACATGTTATGATCTCCAGGAAGTGGATACAGAGTATTGTTTCGGTGCCCCTCTCCAAGTCTCAACTCAACATTGTAGTAACACGTTGCGTCGCAGGTGCTGCCTGTCTCTCGCTTGTTAATTTTGCCATTCCGTAGGGTAGGGTAAGCATGCATCCATTAAAAGTAGCATCTCGTTACGGTTCTTGATGATGTCATAACAGATGGCAAAGGAGAATCTAGGAGAACCAACCATTAGGATGATTCAGCTTGTTGTATTGTATTATATTACCAAGTTTACTATCAACCACAAGAAACTTAACATCAATTTGGTTTGCCTGGTTTTCGGTGCCATTGAAATTTAGCCATATTCTTATCTTTCTATGTGTTTGAATGTGTGGCGTTTCGGTGTGCCATGCACCAGGTTTTTTACATATACCAGTCATTATTTCAGAGGCTAAGCTTGTCGTTTAATGGGTATAAGCTCTTCCGTATCTTAAAGAGGTATACCCCTTGTGGAGTATGTAGCTGGTCTATTGCTGTCATGTAAATCTATTTCAAGAAAATGATCACACATCTCATTAGTACACTTTTTCTTTTCTGCTTACGTGTATTCAAGAAATTATATATGTGTGTGTATATACATACATCACTTCATGTAAGAAAGTATTCTGTCGTTGTTGCCCTTGTAGGTATATTATATGAGCAAAGTCACACTAAGAACATAAGTTGAATATTAGGGACAAAGAAACATTTTCTTCCTCAAATGTACACACTTTTTTTTGTTAATTTTTCTATCAATTTTTTCCGGAACATGTAACATAAAGTTTCTTCAAAATATCTATCTTATAAAATATATATATTTTCGATATTAAACCATAAAAGTTATTTGTTTCTTAAAATATGATAATTTCAATATTAAATTATGAAAAATTTTCAAGAAGCAAGTAAATAAAGATTTTTTTTAATCTTTTACCATAAGTGTTATATGGTTTATATTATCAATATTATAAATCCAGAAATTGTATATATGTCCCAACGTACTTGACATTTTATTTTTCAAATTTAAGGTAGGATTATTACTGCTATGGTGCACATAGAGAAGTCTTACGCTGTTCAGAACGTGAATGCGATCGTAATTCCAAAGGTTAGATAGTCACATGTAAATCTGCGTTTTATTACGAGTTAACAAGATCTGGAAAACACTATTGCAGCAAAATATGAAATTATGTGTTTATGACAAAAAGTAAAAAAGGAAAAAAAAAAAGAAACGAAGATGTTAGGTAACTAGCTGAGTTGATCTATTTCAAAGCTTTATCATTTTCTTGTCGTATCTCTCGATCAGTTTTAAAAAATGACTCGTTTCAACTACCATAACTTTACAAGTGTCCGACCTTTGACGGTATTTATAGAATAAATTGAGAGGACTATGCAATTGTTACAGAAAAGATTAGGTAAGGAGTGCTGGCTCTCTTAGATCTTAAATCTATTTATAATAAGTTTTGAACAATTTGGTAATTTAATTTAAATTAAATTTTAATTTCAATTAAACTTCAATTAAAATCATAAATAATTCTAATTAAATATCAATTATAATATAATAAGATCTAATATCTTATATTGGTCCTTATTTATTGAATACCTCATATTTAATTATGAAGATTCTCAAACTTTATAATCAACTATAACTTGATTAAAATATATTTTCTTTCTTAAACCCTTTTTTTCTGAATAATCCATTAAGTTTCCAAATATTGGCAACGGCAACAACAATAACCTAGTAGAAATCTCGCTGACATGCGAGATCTAGAGAAGTTCAATAATATGTAGTCTTACCCCTAACTAGTAGAGAGGTTGTTTCCAAATGACTTCCCAAATGTATTGGCAAATAACTATAAATCATATTTATGATTAGATAAATTAAACTCCTTTAATTTATCTTTATTTCTTTTATTAAATAATTTATTCCATAGATCAAGATTACTGTTTAGCAACACTCCATGGCCACTTAAATATTTAGGAATGTCAAAGTAGTTTTGACTAACTTTTTTGTGCATGATTTTTTTGTATAGTTCAATCCTTTCATATACAATGTTTCGATTAGACAGAGAGCGTGAAATTAATGTCTACTCTATTTTGATTCTTTAATCATATTAGTTCTTCACAATTAGCTGTTAATTCAATCAATAATAATTATAAACTATTTTATAAAGCATTGTACCTTGGCTAAGGATTTTTGGTATCAATACTAATCGATAATAATGAAGTATTCTTCTTATTTATTTAGGGTGATGAATCATATATTGATCACTCAACTACCTTTATATAGTCAATGCTACATACAATTACCACCGATTAACTTATCCTTGATTAGAAGATGTTATAAGTAGTATTAAAATATAGTAATCTCTATATAAGATAATTATGGAGATCTCAAGTCAAAAGATCACTTATACAATCATCACAGTGAGAATTTCTAAGTAATGTTCTAAATGGATTTTTAATATAGGGTTAGTCAAGTGAATTTGTTTTCTAACAAGCACTCATACATTTCGTTAAATATCTCTATACTTTAGCCTATATGATTGACTACTTCCTTCATAAAGAAAAACGTAAGTTATACTAGTGTTCTATATTATTGTAATGTCTAGTCTCAATAGGACAATGAATATGAACAATTTAGGGATAATACATAAATGTAATATGCATCTCATAATTATAAAGTCATCATAATTTTATTTACAATGTATATTTATCCCATGGACTTTATCATATAAATCTAAATATGTACAATATAAAGAATTTCTTTAAATTATTTTATCACTAAACTACAACCAAACAATTAGATATGGGGCAACAATCACCCACTTACTCTAAGCCAATTGTTTAAGTATCTTATACCATATCTCCATATGAAACTCATTGTTGGGATAGTGTTTTATTGAGATAATTCTGCAAAATTCTCTACAGTGAGTACTTGCGCAAGTATTAAAATTTTCATTTCAATTATCATTATAGTTAAGATAAACTACGTAAATATATAATTGGATCTTTCATAAGACCTTAGCTCCTTTTGCATGCCCAAATGTTCTAATGTCTTTCAGTATATTACTATATTGAGCAATGCAAGGAATTATATCAAGTTCATTAAAGAACTTATTAACTCGATTAATCATTTCTATTAAATGAAAAATATATTATGGCTAATTAGCAACCATTGCTACATTGGAACCTTTCCAATCTTAAAATGATATTGTTTTAAGTAAGATAGATCTTAATTAGGATTTACTTCTAAGGTTAATATCCATATAACCTTAAACTCAAATATCAACTCATATATATAATAATTGATATCTTTAATGCTTCTCAAGTATTAGATATATCAAATATTAAATATCTTTTGTACATAATATATGTACTTGAACTTAGAATAGGTAAACAACTTCCAATCTATCTCTATAGATCAAAAATCCAAAATTAAGTTGTTACCTTTTCACATCTAACAAGAATGTTATTGGACAATTATATTTTCAACAATTGAAAATTAGAATTGTTGTTCTCTATGAGCAATATATCTCTATATACTCACACTAAAGAGAACCTTTTGTAGACATGAAAATTCACAATCATCTCCAAAATAAATTCGTTGAATTTCACTATGAAAGTAAATATTTCAATATCTTGTAGCCTTTCAATTATACATCAAATGTATCAATAAAGATACTAGTTTAATTTGATGTATTGTCATAAGATTTGAACTTTTTAAATTTCATCTCACTCTTACTACTTATCTTGAGAACCATTCTCCTATAAACATACATTAAAACAAACAATTTGTTTAATATGCCTGTAAGATTATATCCAACTTTTTGGATATCTTATGACCTTTTAATCTAATTTAGTTCTAAACTTAGTGTATAATACGTGCTTCAACTAAGCATCACTTCCTTAAATCATTAACTTTGACTCTTTCAAAGTCTTAACATTTTGTATCTAATATAAAATCTTGTTAATTGATCTAATTGGAACTATTGAAGGTATGTTATTATGTTAGGCATTATTATAAAAGAAATAAATATTGCATTATACAATCTCTCATACTAAATATTCCTTTTTAAATAAAATCATACTATTAGGAATTTAGTTATAGAGATATTCATTAGAGAATTTCATTCCTTATATATAGATAACTAAAAAATTTAAAACTTACCATATCGATCTCTTTGAAGTAATTCAACATTCTCAATACTTATTCTACTTAGATTTAAACTATTTGAACTTTTCAAAATATTTAAATCAATATTTCGTTTAATACATATGACTATATCTTATAAAGTCATTAGCAATATAATGATAAACAAGAATCATCCTTTTATGATTTGTTATTCTATCCAATACATCACTTGTATAAATTTAACAATTTCATCATTATCCTTTCACCAAGGTTGATTTAGTTATTCTTTAACTCAACAAGCTTCATAAGTTTTATATGAGTCATAATTAAATGGATACCCATATCATAGTATTTAACTTTATGATTTGTATTGATTTAATCAATATGGCACAAAAGTATACTCTCGGTTATTCAACTTTTTATTCTTGCCATTTATGTTAAGCATAAGTCTCCTTTTTTGATCTAACATATACAATCTATTTGCATAAACTTAGATCAACTACTTTTACTTAGCAATCTATTCCTTATCATGCAATGAACATTATAATAATGTTAACTCTAAATTCAGTATCAAATACTCATAAGTATGAAAGAGAAATATATATAATCTCTATTCTATTTCATATAGGTAAGAATAGTTATGCAATAATTTCTTCTATGATAACTATTATCATTATATAGCAAAGCCTTTAATTGATGTCCATGTTTATGATTTTAGGAGGCTAAATTGAGTGAAACAATATCATTGGGGGTACTATACATTTCAACTGTACTTCATGCAACCTCTTACATGTTGTTATCATGATGTTGAAATACATTTTACATGTTATCATCAAAGTTTATGAGACATTATTCAACTCCAAATGATAACAAATTTTTTCATCTATATGATTTTGACATGTCTATAAAACTTAGAACTCCAAATTGTCAACAAAGATTAATAACAAAATTGCATAATGGACATACAACTTTTATCAAAATTTAAGAACTCTTCTCAAACATAATTTATGTCCAAGAAATTTGGTTTATTAACTCTTAGTATGAACTATAATAAACAAGGTAAATTTTATTCATAACAAAATATAAATTTAAGAAATACAAGTATTGGTTACATGCCATGACTACTAAACGAGATTAGGACTTTAATCATGTATTTAGTTGCACCAATTATTTTATTCGAAATAATAGCCCTCAATTTTATTCAAAAAATTACTCTAATCTTTCTATTGGACTAAGATCCCATTCAAATTTAGTTGATCTTAAGTTTGCTTAACAAAACAACTAAACTTAAATTAGTTAGATAATATTTTTATCAATCATATCTCATGTGACTCCTAGATCTACTAGTTAACAACTTTTTTAAAATGTATCTTATACGTTATTCCTGCCTCTAAATTCAAGTAATCATGGTTTATTCATCTAAATCACACAAATTTAGTTAAGGAGGACCCACTGTTATAAAACTAAACATATTTGGGTTAAAGTAGCCTTAATTTTGCATAACAAATGTAACAATAAACATAACCCTAGTTTATTCTTATAACAACGGAATGCAACAATCACATTCTCAATGCATACTTAATATTCTAACTAAGAATTTAGTGTCATTCATCACATCAATAAGAAAATTGTATATAAAATATCACACATATAAAACATACAATTTACCACGCATCTAATATATATATATATATATATGTATGTATGTATGTATGTATGTATGTATGTATATGTATATGTATATAAACATATAAATAAAGTATGCAATTTATGCACCCATAATTAAATTATATGTATAAAATATCGACCTGCGTTTTATTCTAATTATTGATCTTCATAATCTAAAATAATATTTTCAACTCTTTGAGTAATTAAATTAGAATAAATCCATTGATTACTAAATTTATCAAATTCGTAGTCTAAATAGAAATTTAATTTGATTCATAAACAATTTTCAAATTCAATTGGAAACTATTCCAATTATCTTGACTTCTTTAACAAATTTAATTGAAAACAATTTTCATTAAATTATGTTTGTTACTTATCATAATTTAGAAAGTTTTCCTTTTCAAAATTATACAAGTAACACATTTTAATTCAATTAGAAAGCTACTTCTAATGTTATTATAATTAACTTTTCCTTAATTAGAGAAGTATTTTCTAATATTAAAAACAAAACTAATTTTGAAAATTAAATATAAAACCTTTTATTTAATTAAGAAAATCCTGTATATTTGTAACACTCATATACCCCTGGAAGGATATATAAATGCCACACAAAACAACACAAACAAATCAAAGCATACGAAAACTTCCATTAAACAATTCAAGCAAACATACATTAAATTACATAGTACGTAACACAAACTTGCTGAAAAATCTAAACCAAACTGAAGAATTGTTATTACAAATTTACAAACAAATTCACATATACATATCAGATACAAGCCCAAAAGTCAAACCAAATATTTTACATTATTT
>JAOTJB010000002.1:28203284-28216051 GCA_027123815.1 Erythroxylum minutifolium
ATGTTAATAAGGAAAGTTTACTAAGAAGGCCTATCCCAATTCTATACATCAATAAAATTGAAATAAAATCGAAAAAATACTGTTGGAATGGATTAATGGAGGCAGCAATAGTGGGAAATCACCTGTTTTGGGATGTACTTCGCATCAAGTTTCTTCTTTGTGTCTCTCTTCCTTTGTCTCCTTCCTCAAATCGCTCAGTATGCTCTCTAGGGTTTCGGAATTGACTATTGCAAAAAGGCTTCAAAGGCTGCTTCCTTTGTTATTTAATGTTTTATTTATATCTGCAAAGCCCTAGGGTTAATTCGGGGTCGAAACAGTCCTAAAAGTCCCACGAAACTTGATGTTTTTAATAGTTTTTATATCTGCCCGACGCAAGGCAAGATTGTGGCCCAAAGTTCACAATCATGGCCTGGTTTTAAGCTCTCTATCATGATTGTGACAAAAATGGCATAATCGTGGCTGGGGTTCTATCAGCTCGCCTCTTTTTGTTAAGATCGTGGGCCACGGTTTTAAGCCGAAACTCTTCGAAACTTCTCCGTTCTTCGCCGTTTACCCTGAAACACTAACAAACACATCAAGATATCTCAAAATATAACATTTAAGCTCAAAGACTCATACTAACCCATAAAAACACTTAAACACATAAAGTAACACAATTAAAACGTAAATACACACTAAATACTCAAATTAACATTAAATACTTAACAAATTGAACCTTAAAACATAATGCAAATCACAACTATCAACATGTTTGTACCTTAACATTCGTATTCTTATTTTCCCCCCATTTTCTAAAAATTAGAGTCCTTCAAGTAGTATTCATTTGTCCATTTGCTCCAAAGTGCCTCTTTATCATTGAAAAGCCTCCAAATTCTCTTAGCTATTAATTTTATTTGAACCATCTAAATTGAGACCAAACCTTTTCCTCCTTACTGTTTTTTCCAGGATAGTTATTCCCATTTAATTTTAACTCCTTTTGAATCCATAGCATTCCTAGACCAAAGGAAGTTCCTCATGCATTTTTCCATCTTATTGATCTTCTTAGCAATAAATATATAAAAGCTCTAATGATTGTGAAGATTATTCAACACTAAGATGATAAGTTGGACCCTTCCTACTTGAGATATGGCTCTATCTTGCCAAGCAATCATGAAACTTCAACTTTTTGGAAGAAATAGGAACTCCTAAGTACTTGAAAGGCAAGCTTTGAAAAATTAACCCAAAGATGTTTTTTAAGTTGTTAGAATTAGAAACATGTGAAGAAAATTAAATTATACTTTTCAAAGCATTAACGTTTAAACCAAAAATCCTACATAACTCCAATAGTGATTTATGCAAAAGTGAAACGGATTTAAGATCTGCTATACACAAAACAACATTAAATCGTCTGCAAAGCTACGGTTAGTGAGTTAGAGCTCCTTGCATTTGTAATGGAAAGTGAAATTTGGATTACCATCCATGTTTGATTTGACAATTCTATTAAGGATTTCTGTGGAGATAGTAAACAGGTATAGAGATAGAGGGTCTCCCTACTTTATCCTATTTGGGCCTTTGAAAAGTCTAGTAAGGGATCCATTAATGACCACAGTATAAGAAGGGGATGAGAGACATT
This sequence comes from Erythroxylum minutifolium, assembly GCA_027123815.1. Classification (NCBI taxonomy): domain Eukaryota; kingdom Viridiplantae; phylum Streptophyta; class Magnoliopsida; order Malpighiales; family Erythroxylaceae; genus Erythroxylum; species Erythroxylum minutifolium. The sequence continues at coordinate 28,204,897 of JAOTJB010000002.1, forward strand.
CTCTAATCCAAGAAATAAATTTTATAGGGAAACTAAGTCATTTAAGGCTGTTGAAAATGAAATCCTAATGGATACTGTCAAATGCTTTGAAAAAATCCACTTCAATTGTACAACATTTGATAGATCTTTTCATGTTATATTCCCTCATTAGCTCTTGCACCGTAAGAATATTGTCTAAAATGAATCTGCCTTGGATAAAAGCTCCTTGGGACTAATGAATCATTTGCTTTGGAGGCTTCTTAAGCTTGTTAGCCAACAGCTTCGCAATGATCTTGTATATAGTGTTACAACATGATACATGACTAAAATCATTAAGGGAGATGACATTAGGAACCTTAGGAATCATGTAAATGTGAGCAGCATTTATCTCCCTAATCAACTTCCTAGAGTGCATGAATTCTTGTATGACTTTTACTATTAGCTTCCTAGTAATATTCTAGGTGCTTTGAGAAAAGTGTGTGTTGTACTCATTAGGGCTTGGAGTTTTCCTTAGGTCTAGAGAAAGCAAAACTCCTTTGATTTCCTACCTAGAAGCTAACTATTGAAGCAATTCCAAGTTATCCTGTGATGTGGAAGGACCAATTAACTCTATAAGATCCTACATAGAGAGTTGACTAGAGTAGCTTGAAACTAACAAGCCAATATAGAAACTAATAACCATATTTTCAATCAAGTATTTACCAGTCACCAATTGACCATTATTATCAAGCAAGTAATAGATAATGTTAAAATTCCTTCTTTTTAGGATAGAATAATGAAAGAACTTAGTACTAAAATTACCCTATTTTAGCCAAATAGTTCTTGCCTTTTGCAAAAGGAAGGAAATATGGTCTAAAAGGGCCATGTTGTAGTTCTCAAGTTTCCTGATCTCTTCAGTGTTCAAAGCTTGATTGTAAGGATAAAGATAGCTAGCATCCTGTACTTCCCTTAACTCATCCTTGGTTTTTTATAACCTCTATGTAGTAAGAGGAACTCCATAGTTAAGGAATTGCTTTAATCTGTTTCTAAAATTATAAAGTTTCCTAATAAGCTGGTAGGATTTAAATCCAGCGATATTACTGAAACAAACACCCTTCACCAACTCCATGAATGCCTCCATTTTGGAGAGAAAATTGAAAAACCTAATGGAGCATTGAGCTTCCTTATAGGAAAAAATCCACAATTTTCAAGTAAGAGTGGTCTGAACACAAGAGAGGGCCTATCATAACATTTAGATTGTTAGGCTTGTTTTATCATTTTTGACATTTAGATTCTTATTCTTATTTTATCATTTATGCAACTTAGATTGTTAGGCTTATTTATCATTTGAAACACCACATTGTGTATTCTTTCAATTTTTTTTCATCTAACATGTTGAATATATAAATAAGCATCAAATCATGGCCAATCATCAGACATTCAGGTCATCTAATAATTGGTCATATAAAATTTCCACATTATTATGAATGTCTCTGTGTTTAAACTCTCTATTTAGATATGAATTGTTTAAATTTGATACAAAAATATAAATGTTTACCAAATTCTGTAGAAAAAATTGTTTATATGCAATCATACTAATAATAGAACACCTAATTAACAATGCGATACGCATGGCTTTCACATTAAGCTTTTAAAAAAATCTTAAGTACATTATTACCCCTATCTTTAACAATCAAAATATTTTTTGGAAACAATGTAAATATTTTACCTGCCCCTTGCTTGCCTCAAAAACTCTAAGCTTCTATAATATAATAATAAATTAAAAGATTCATATGTATTTTTCATAAATTTCCCATTTAAAACTAGGTAGGAGTATATCAGAATAACAGACATGCAAAAATGAGGAAGTACAGAAATGAAAATGCCTTGATAGTAATTCCAATAAATATAAGAAACAAAATTTAACAATACATTAATTTATACTTCATAAATTATATTATGGATCTAATTAAAATTTTAATTCAAGTAATTATAATCATAATATAAATTTAGATGGTTAAAATAAAAAGAAATATAAAAAGTCAATAACTAATGTATTGATAACTAACGATTACATGGCATACGTAATGTAGCAAATAAAAGAAACCTTAAAAGATTACGTTTTCCTGAAAGTCAACAGCCATTATAGTGCATGTTTTGGCGAATGGCCACATCAAACAGCAACAAGTTAACAAGACATTGTGGCTGCAACGCGCCCCATATATGCATTAATACTGAAAACGATTTTCACATTCATCGCAACGCCGCTTACGAGTTTTTTAAACGATCAAGATCGGCCTGTTACTTTGCCAAAAGTTGCAAATTAGTTGTTTATGTCACCAATAGAGTAAGAAGTGCCACTCTAGCATAAAAATATTATTTGTTTACTCATTGGCATTGATCAGAAGAATATATCGTTCAATCCATTGGAGATAGAAAAAGACGACTGCTCACATGTCAATTAATGAAAAAGAAAGAAGTGAAGTCCTCATAAAACCTTAAGAAGATCAGTGGGTATAACAAGAATTGAAATCTGGAACTACGTAACGTATAATTAGAAGCAAATCATACTTTTTCCTAAAAGTTATATGAGTTGACTTTAGACCTGCCTTACGTATTCATGGAATATAGAAAGATAATTGCACTGTTGATGGCGTTCATTAGACTGTAAATCTAATTTCAACTGCCAAGAATGTTAAAAACATTGCCCTACCTACCTGGCTAGCCACCCTGCAGAAAGTACTAAAGCACTTTGGTTCTGACGATAGCCACTCCAATATAAAAAAGAGAGAGAATGATATGAGAAAGAATGTATTATTATCCACCATGGTTAAAATTTTGTTTTATTAAAATAGAGCTACATGCACGAGCGACCTTAGTAAAAGTGTATATTAATAGTTGACCGACCACAAGCAAGGCACACTTTGCTATTACTTTTTGATAATTTTATTAGCTTTTGTGTATTGTCGATGCCCACTACTAAAAACTATACGCGGTTCTGGGACTAAGATTTCATTCTGCAGTTAGTTTTTCTTATCCTCAGAACTTGATGGAAAGTGGCATCTATCCAACCAATTGGTGTGGAAAAGCAAGAGTGGCCACTCCCACTTCTAAGTTTAATCTAAGTGTCGATCTCTCTAGTGTAACATGGTAGTCCACATATTTGCTGAAAGTGGTAAAGACTCTTAGTAGAAATTATTAATTAGAAGTATATGCACTCTATAATCAACAAAAAGGAGCTGATGTTTCGTCAGGAGACACTGAACATTAGAACCACTTTTTTATACCTTGTGTGAGCATGACATCTAAAAGAGACAAAGGTGTCTTATTTTTTCATTGGACCATAGCATATATTCCCATAATTCAAACCCTTATGTATAACGTTGTGGTGACAATTATCCATTTCAGTTGCTAATTACAAGCAACCATATGTTTGCTGTCCTGAATTTAAAACGAGAAAGTCAAATGTAAATAGATCGTAAATTATGCAACTAAACAAAGGCAACACAAAATTCATAATTAAGTTAAGGGCACTAAGTATTCAAGTAAGAGTTTGGTTTAGTTTAGATGAATTGGGTATCAAAGGTTGCTTTTACTCACTCATTGATACTCTAGGCACCCAACAATGCTCAATTGAAATGTGAGGCACAGTCCAAATTGGTGCAGAATTTCAACAAGAGATTAACGGGAAAAAACGTTTAATTTTGCTACTAACTCAATAAAATTTGACCTCCAAATTGAAATTTCGACTTTTAACTAAAGAAACACATTGTAACTAGAACGTGGCTAGAAAGTTGCAACATTAGTAGTAGTTTACATCATGGAAGTCGTCATGATCCATAGATTTCAGGGATATATAGTGAGAAAGCACTCAAGTGAGACAGCTCTCTCACTCACAGCCCCACATTTTTCTCGAAGAGACGTGTGGGCCGCTAATCTTGTACACGTATTTACGCAAATGCTCAGAGACGTGTATACGACACATACAAAGTACTCGGGGATGTATGAAAAGGGTTAGATTTCTATTATAATGTTTTAATTTTGTGCTATTTAATTTTGTCTATATATTCATATGAACCTTATAAGCAGGAGATCGTCTGTGTCCACAATTTTCTGCTCCTACCATGCGGTTGCTAGGCTTCTACATATTTAGCAATAACTAACATCTACATATTTAGCAATAAATAGGACAGAGCACAATACGGGGATTATATTATGTAACGGACGATTTCGTCCCCATGAAAAGAAGGGCTCTCGCGGAGAAAAAGATTTAAGACATTTTCGGCGTTTTTGTCGAGAAACAACAACTGCCAATAAAATGACGGCGGTTGTCGGTCTCAGACACGACCAATTACTGTCTTATGGGTTGTATCTTATTGGTGTTTTACCAAATACAACTTTGACTCCAACCATCATTTTCGTTTCCAATCTTTCCTTGTCATTAATTTAATTCCTTGGTCCACGTGGGTTTCACGTGAATGCCCCATGTCGGGTCGGAGTCTAAAGAGAGATGCCCTATCCTACTGAGACGGTGGACCACGTGGCATACCTACTGAGACGGTGGACCACGTGGAATACTTCTCTCCCTGAATTGGATGAATTAAGCTCCTTGGAATGATCTTAATCTCTCGATTTAATTATTTCATCAGCCTTTGTTTGTTTAAGAGAAAGGGTTTAACATTCTAACCTTCTTGTTGGCAATCGTAGCCTCTATTTAGTGTTTGGTTTACTTGGAGTATTAATAATTAGGTTAAAAAATACGATTTTTTTATATTTTAAGTAATTTAAAATTTAATTTTTAAAATAAAAACACTTTATTATTTTTAAGATTTTTAAAAATTTCTCTTAAACTTTTCTTGAAAAAATAGTAACACATATGTAACATGCACATCAATGTGAACAGATCAAATATTGTTAATATAATAACTTGACTCGAATTAATTATCAATAAGACTGCATTAAATAAAAGATTATATCATATTATCATCAAAAATTAGGATTCATCACACTTAGGCACAAAACAATTTAATTTCTACACATAGAAAACTAATCCAATAATAAATTATATTCAGAAGAACAAATAGAAATAAAAGAATTCATATTCTAAATCCCCGTCTTGTCTTTAATGAATCTACTTATAATTTGGATTGAAGGATGCTTTTTATCAAATCTTGTGACATGATCTTCATGCTTTTCTCGTCTTATATTCAAAATTGCCTCTTCTGGATGTTTCTTTTGATATACACAATTGTGCATGTCAATATACACTGTTGTGGCGTGTAACTTTATACAGGAAGGAATTGTGTTGTTAAAGCTCCACACGTTTATATTAACTTACATTGTCATTATACACAACCAGCTTATAAGTCCATAATTACTCCAATTCTTTCATTTCATGCTGTAATTTTAACTGAATACATCTCCTCTTAATATATGAAGGCAGTTATTACCTACAGATACATTTAAAGTGAGATAAGTATAAAAAATACTATAAAACCATTAAATAATAAACATGACATACTAACTATAAGTATATAAATATAGCTAATTAATTGTTTATCAAATATCCCTGCACTTAAGCTTTTGCTTGTCTTCAAGAAAATCATAATCTAAATCATCAAACTTATAAACATTTATCCCTTATTAACCTCAACCTATACATCCACACTCTAAATTATCATATCATATCAATCAAATTAACATACAATTATATTTAAGTCATTATAGAACCAACCCTCATAAGTCAATCTACATATATATATATATATAAAATAAAAAGCACAAAATTTTTACACCCTAAACAAGGATTCACTCAAGCACTCAAAGTGTTTAGGATGAAAAGTGTAACAACTCTTAAATCAATTCATCGAAGGGTTTTTAATCATAAGTTTGCAATAAAATCGTATCTCCACCATTTATAATTAAACTAGAAACAAAAATACAAAGGTTTTAATAAATGATTTTAATGAGGCTTAGGTTAGAGTATGATAGGGATAATAAAAAGAGTGATAAAATTGAAGGGAATTTACGTAAACACAATTACATGCAACTTAGTTCTTCACAATATGGGTCCTTTAAACCATAATTCCATTGGTACGATAACTTTAACACTTTCTTTTTCTACTTATTATGCTTGCATCATTGTTTTTTCAAGCATTCATCATGTACCAACAATTAAAGAAAAATTAGACCTTTTCAAACTTTAAGTTTCAAGCAATCAAATAAATGTAAATAACCACGGGGTTCAAATACAATAAAAAGGCTTCAAGAAAAATATGTAAATAACCTTCAGGGTTCAAAAACATTAAAAGGGTTTCAAGACAAATAAGGTAAAGGATAATAATATGGTTATAATCAATGAAAAGGCCAAGTCTCAAAATTGGTCACTCCTAAGGGATAAAATATGGTAGGATAATTATCAAGAAAATAGGCTAAACAAAAGGTTGAATCCAATTGCCTTTATCATTTAAATGTTTCTAATTTAACAAATGTGATCTTAATACGGATAATAAAAGCAAGTTATATAATTATCCAAATATGCATGATAACACACAAGAAAGAATAAACAAGCTTAAGTAATGATATATTTGCTTTTAGGCTCAAAGCTCACAAAAATAGTCTTGTGTATAAAAAATATGCAATTTTCATTAAAATTAATTTCTCAATGATTACTAAAAATACAACTTATAAAAGCAAGTTCATTCTAATTTCCATCCATTTACATACTAATTTAGTTCAAATATCAGTTAATAAGATTTAATAAAAATATTATAATAAATTTAAGAAAACCTTTCCCCACACTTAAAATTGTAGATTGTCCCCAATGTACACAATTGAAGCACATAAAAAATAAAATAACAATAAAACACAAAAAATGAGAAAGGTTTGAATTGGAACTGCCCTAAATAAAAAGATGTGCAAAGTTATGAATTAGAGGAAGATCCATCCTATATATTAGATACATCCATCCTTGAAAAATATAAATAAAAAGGAGAAAAAGATAAAAATAATAATAAAGAAAATAAAGCATCCATTAAAAATCAATAAACTACCATGCTAACACAAAAAAATGGAAAGAAAAATGAGATAAAGATGACATCTATCCTAATTCTTGGGTTGCCTCCTAAGTAGTGCTCGTTTAACATTATTAGCTTGACGTACCTTTCATGCTTAAGGTGGCTTATAAAAATTAAGTTTTTAAAGACTTACCATAGGTTCCATAACCTCTAAGTAAGCTACCTCCTATTTCCTATTGCCATACTTTTACTTTTGTTTACCACCTCAAACTTGTAGAAGATCCGGTGGACCTTTAAAAGAGGAGTCTTATGAAATATCTGAAAGTGAATCATTACATAATTCACTATATTCATTTATGTCAATATGTTTAAGGTTAGGATTCATAACATTAGACATTTTAAATACAACCTTTTCATCCCTTACCCTTAGTATTAACTTGCCTTTGCCAACATCAATAATCGACTTAGTACTTGCTAAAAAAGGTAGACCAAGGAATAAAGGTATCTTTACATCTTCCTCTTTGTCAAGAATTATGAAGTCTACTGGGAAGATAAACTTATCAACCTTAATAAAAACATCCTCTATAATGCCTTTAGGATGTTTTACTAATCTATCTGCTAACTATAAACTTATCCTAGTAGTTTTTAGTTTATCTAATCCCAGTTTGTTAAATAAAGAGTAAGGAATCATATTAATACCAACCAATAGGTTAGTTAAAGCCTTATTTATTTTAAAACTACCATTTTGACAAGAGAAAGTAAAACTCCCTAGTTCTGTGAGCTCTTATGGTAGCTTGCTCTTTAAAATTGCCAAGCATCTTCCACTCAGCATTATAGTCACCAAATCCTTCAAGTTTTTATTTTTTAGTAGCTCCTTTAAAAATTTCAAATACTGTGAGGCCCGCATAAGAGTTTCAATAAGAGGTAAGTTAAATTGGAGTTGCTTAAACAATTTAAGGAACTTACCAAACTGTGCATCTATTAGATCTTTCTTTACTTTGGCAGGATAAGGGATGGAAGGTTGAAATTTCTTTATATTTTTAAGGTGTCCTTCACCTTCAAAATTTACTTGACTCTTGGTATTCTCCTTTTTCTTTTGGTATTCCTTTTCTTTTTACAGCTCTTTTCCACTCCTAAGGGTGATTGCCATTACAATTCTTTAGGATTTGTTTCTACGGTACTAGGTAAACTCCCTTATGGTCTTTCAAATACTAATTTTGTAATTTGACCAATATGAACCTCCAAGTTACGTATAAAAGCCTATGTTCTTTGATATCTTGCATTTGACTCTTGAACAAGCTTGAACATCATCTAGTCTAAATTTGGCTTCTAAGTCTCAGGCGGTTGTCTTGGAAATCCTAGTAGAGGGTTATTCTTTGCTTTCCCTTGACTTTCCCAAGAAAAATTAGGATGATTCCTCCATCTCAGATTATAAGAATTGTTGTACAGATTGTTTTGTGTTTTGGGAGCATTCCACATATAATTGATATGTTTAGACTGTAATGTTTGACAATTTTAACCTGAATGTTTTCGCATACCTCAAACATCATAACTTGACAATGTGGATTTATAGTCAGTCTATCAATCTTTCCACTCAGAGCTTCCACTTAGTTCACTAATTGCACCACTACATTTACTTCATATACCCCTATTGGTTTGGTAACTCTTACATGAGAGTAATTAACACTGATAATTGTTCATTGCTATGTTTTCAATGAGTTCATGGGTTGCTTTTAGTGTCTTATTGTTCAAAGTACCCTAACCATTGCATCTACTATCTGCCTTATAGTTTTTATTTAGCCTATTATAGAAGGAATGAATTTTCATCCATAAAGGTAGACCATGGAGTGGGCATTTCCTTAACATCTCCTTGAAGCTCTCCTATGTGTCATATAATGCCTCTGAATCAGCTTAGGAATAGCAGGAGATATCATTCCTCAGGTTGGTAGTCTTTACTAATGGAAAGTACTTTAAAAGAAACCTCTTTGTTAATTGGTCCTACGTAGTAAGTGATGATCTAAGCAGAGAGTTCAATCATTGCTTTGCCTTAACCCTCAATGAAAATGAGAATAGTCACAATCTAATTATGTTGTCATTGGCATCATTAATCATGAAATTATCACAAATCTCTAGAAAATTCGAGATATGTGCATTAAGATCTTCATCGTGTATCTTGTCAAATTGAACAGATTGTTACATCGTCGGAATGATACTTGGCTTAATTTCAAAATTGTTGGCATTAACATTCAGTCTGACAATGCTAGATTCTACTCATATCAAGTACATTCTAGTGTAATCAAACATCATTCTTAGTTGGTTTACCATATTTCCTGATTCTTTAGTGTCAACTTAACCTTCTAAGTCCTCTATTTGTTGATCATACTTGAACTCTCTAAGCTGTGTTCTATGGAGATTTCTACGAGTTACTCTCAATCTCTTGATCTTTGTCTGCTAAGCTTGATAGATTACCTTGGGTGACCTTAAGTTCAGTGAAAGACAAGAAAGCCAAAGGGTTGATAAAATAAGCAGATAAACTAGAATAAAAATAAAATAAAATAAAATAATAATGGTTATATTAATAAAATCTAGTTTTCCTAATATTATAGTCCCTAGAAATGGTGCCAAAAACTTAATTGGATTATTTTACTTATAAAGATTTATAGGTTTTAACCACAAATGAACGGTGTAGCAGTAGCTAGCACTGACAAGTATGGGTCAATTCCACGAGGAACATAAGTACTAGTATTAACCCTTTTTTCTATTATCTAACCACCAATTCAGGTTATCAATTACTTGAAAATTAAGGAAAAAAACTAAACTAAATTTGACACAATAATGAACTCAAATAAAGAAAATACTACGAATAGTAGATATCAAATAAGTCGTACTCAGGTAATGAATCCTCCAATGACATCTTAAACACCAGCTCTTTATCATGCAATTAAATTATTGATTATTGGACTATAAAAATTCTTATCTTATGTTAATATCTTTCTAAAGACTATTAACAACTAACCCTCAGTTGATTAACTGGAATCTCTTTCTAGTTAAAACCCCTAAAATTGTATTATTGATTTGTGAATTTCACTATTAGGTTTAACTCTAAGCTAAAGGATGTATATCGACCTACCTCTAGGTGTGGATGTAACTCCTTCCAATTATGTTAGACCTATTCATAGAAAAAGATTTCTTAATCTCAATCATATGAAATCAAATATTGGACTAATATTTTGGATATATTAGTTCAAGAATATAACATATAATTGAATCACAATAGATCATTCAATAAAACTTCTTTAAATTAAATGATAATATCATATTATCATCACTAATTAGGGTTCATCACACCTAGGTAGTAAACAAATTGTTCTTACACATAGAAAAAAATCCAATAATAAATATTCAAAAGAAAAATAGAAACAAAGAATACATATTCTGAATCTTTCTTTTGCCTCTAACGAATCTTCTTGCAATTTAGATTACAGGATGCTCTTTATCGAATCTTGTGATGTAATCTTCATGTTTTCCTTGTCCTCAATTCATAACTACCTCTTCTCTGTGTTTCTTCCAACTAAAAAATGCTTTTAATATGCCTCCCTCTAATATGTCTTCAATAATACCCTTTTATAATAAAAGTAGGGCTTTTGGGATATGCCTGGTCACTTACACGGCTATGTAGGTGACTGTGTATCTTTAGAAAAATATCAATTCATGACTTTGTACAGTTATAGAGACTTACATGGGCAACATACTGGCCTAAAAGTTCCCACGGTGAGCGGGCAAGCCCTTCTGTAAAAATTCACCGCGACGAACTGTTGACTTTGTCGCGGCAAACTCTTGACTTCGCCGCGGTGAAGTTCCCATATTAGACCCAAGCGTCTCTCGGGATAATTACGCCACGGGGAGAAGCTGGACTTCGCCACGACAAAGATGCACAATTAGCCATAATAAGGCCTTTCGGGAAGGGTTCACTCAATAGCCATCCCTAGGTCTCTACATCTATCCGATCCTTACTTTCACTCTAAGTTGTCCAAAATTCACTCCCTCTAAGGTAACATCATTTCATGACAATTCAATTACCAGTGTTATTTCGTCAAATTCTCTAATCTCTACTCAATTTATTCACTACTATAACTAATTATCATCCTTCACAATTTCCTATCTTTCTTTTTCCATAACAC
>JAOTJB010000002.1:28227417-28237767 GCA_027123815.1 Erythroxylum minutifolium
CGCCACCCTCGCGGGGCACGGATTCGGGTATCACTGTCGATATCGGGTTCGGGTTCGGCGGGAGTGGGGTGTTACATTGCGACTCGGACAAGAAGTTTAACTATGCAGTTTCCTTACTGCAAGGCCTAGCATACCAGTGGTGGAAAACTATTCCAGGTAGTACCATTAGGCCTTGTGACTTGAAGTGGCAAGATTTTCTGAAGGTCTTCAAAGAAAACTAGATGCCCAAAATCTATTTAGATAGAAAGATGAAGGAATTTCAGGATTTGAAATAGGGCAATTTATCAGTGGCGGAGTATAAAATAAAGTTCAACGAACTGATGAGGTATTCTACTGCCTTGATTCCTACTGAGGAAGCCAAGTGGAGGAGATTCAAAGAAGTGCTAAACGTGGAGATTCAGACTAGGATAGCCATTTCTAATCTAGGTAGTTTTAAGGAACTACGAGTTGCCTCGTTCCGAATTGAGCAGTTATTGAATGATAGTTAGTCAGAACATAGATCAGAGTCTGTAATGAAGAGGCCTAATGAATCTCAGGGTGGCTCTAGTAGGAGGTTTAGTAAGCATCAAAACGCAGATTTTAGACCACCAGCTAGGTTAAGATAGTCGAGGTTTAGACAAAGGGGTAGCTTTGTATAGTCTGGCAGTGGAAACGGTGTAGTATTGGATCAATTATTGAATTATGAGCATTATAGGAAGAATCATAGTGGTGGATGCTAGAAATTATCTAGATCTTGCCTTCAATGCGGCTAATTTGACCATCAGATCAGAGACTATTCTACTGTATTTGTAGCACAGTCTGGTATGAGAGGAAGAGTGGTAACAGAAACTACCATCCAGCAGAGTTGAGCTAGTGGGCTTGGATAGAGAGGCTGTGGTAGAGGCAGAATGAGTTCTGGGAGTCTTATTTTTAGGACTGAGGTGCGAATCAATGCACTGTAGTCTTAGGCCCGAGTTTAAGCAACAACTAGACAGGAGGCTCGGAATTCTCCAAATGTTGTTGCAGGTGTGTTAACTTTTTTTACTTATGAAGCTTTTGCAATGCTAGATCCTGGATCTAGGCATTCCTTTATTGCACCACATATGGCATCTAGGTTGCATTGTGATAGAGAGTTACTGAGATATGGATTAGAGGTGAGTACACTGATAGGTAGTACTACAGTAATAGGAGAAGTTAAGAGGTATATCATTCGAATTGATCAGGTAGAATTGGAAACAAACTTGATTTTGTTATGATTAAGGGAGATAAATATTATAGGCATGAATTGGCTCACTGCTCATAGGGCTATCATGAACTTCTATACTAAAGAGGTACTATTAACATCTCCTAATCAGCTGAGAGTAGTTTTCAGAGGCATTAGTCAATGGGTGCCAACCAGACTGATCTCATTCGTGAGTATAACACCCTAATACTATAAACTACATACTGGAATACCCTGTGGACATTCTGGTATATAACCTATAATATTGGTGTGTTAACCATCTCACTTTTTCTTTATAACATGGAAACTTATCCAACTTAGTCATGGCATCAACTAGTATACATAAAAGTCACCAAATTAAAAAACAACAAATTGAAAGAGGAATATACATGATAGCTTTTCATTGTATAAAAACCAAACATACATGATAGCTTTACAAAACCATCCGAGTATATACAATGTCAAAAACCTATGCATAACATACTACTTAAAAGAGGAATTGAACAAAACTACTAATTACTCCTTCAGTCTCAGCTGACCGACCTTTGAGCTATTTCTTCTTCACAAAAATACAAAAATTATGCTTCTTGTAGGGTCTCTCAGTAGCTAATGTCCTTTCTAGGTCCAGAAATGCCAACGTGAAATTTTGAGTGAAATTTACAAACTCAATGAGGTAACCATCAACGATGATTCACTCAATTCTTTCATCACATCAATACATGTAACATGTATTTCACATCTTTGCATATGCATAAATCACATTTCACATTCTCATTCAGCACAAGGCAACAATACAATTTAATTAGCCAAACATAAGTATTAAAATGTATATGCAATGTTTGTGAGACTCACGTTCATCATTATAGTTGTTGTGACCGAGTGACTTTTTTTACTAGCCCATATCCCTTAGTGGATACCGAGCTGTATCAAATAATGTCCCATAACCCTTAGTGGATACAAGGTACGTTCACAACTGAGCATGAGGCTCTGATCATAGTCTAAGCTTTAAGCTCTTTATATAGGCGACTCCGATCATAACTACTTTTATTGTTTATGCATTCATGTAATGGATGCTTCACATCCTCATATTCTTAGCTAATCTCATGATTGAACATTCACATTCAGATCAAATTTATAATCGGACCTAAGTCTGGCATTCAACAAAATTGTTGAGCACATTTATTTCATCCAATGCACATAGAAGGAGCACTTTAATATCACATTCATCAAATCAGAATCTTCGGACCTTCATGACCGGAATCAGCATAAGTAATCACACATTCATAAGATAATGCAAGCATAATCAACACAAACAATTAATTGAGTGAGACCATATAAGTTACTCACAATTGCTCCATTTTTGCCTAATGCCTTGAAGTTCCAGCAATATTAGGAAGTAGTCGCTCTACTTGCTCTTTTATATACAATCAAATACATTTATATGTCACTCATGTGCATTATTAGTAATAAATACATTTATGAATGTATTATGTAACATGCATGTTCAATGACAAATTCTTGAGTATGTTTCTTTAATACTCTTTACAATCAATTTCAACATCTTCCAAACATTCTTTTAATCCTTAATATCCTTTTATTCTCTTTAATCACTTCAGTCAACATCAATTAAATTCATTTAAAAGCTCATTTAAGCCTACGTACTTCATATGGTAACATTCATACTTGAATTAGGTTTAAAAACATCCAAAATATCACTCTTTTATAAAGCCTCTCGGATCAAGATCATGCGTGTACATGATCGTGACTTTCTTCCTTCAATAGCATGATCGTAACTTCCTTCATGCTTCAACAGAATTGCGATCGTGCTGTTGCACAATTGTAACCTACTATGTTTTCGTCTTTCTTTCTTACCATTTTTGGCCTAGCATTTGATGTTTTTAGGCAAAACTTTCTTCTAATCAAAAGTTCCTCTATGTTTTAAGTTTCTAATAACATCAAATTTAGATATTTTGGTTTAGTATCGTGCAAGTTATAATCAAAATAATCCATACTATTTCTTATATAGAACAAAACTCTCCACTTCAAGCCAAAGTTCAAGACTCTTAACGATAGATTTCAAATGCAATTCCTTCACGAACAATGTAACCATATGTCTTTAGTTTAATCTGAATTAAGAATCAACTCATTTGGAAATCTATAGATCACAATATAGCTAAAATACCGAAGCATAATTAGTGAAATCATTCCAGTTATCAATATTCCAGCACACTCACTAGTTCATCCTAAATTTATCACTCAATAGTTTTTGAATGAATTTCAATGTTCATAAATTTTCATGGAGAGGAAGAAAATGTGTTAGGAATCTATTGGTTCAAGTCCCATGGCATTTGTAGGTCAGGAGAAGAAGTTATAGCCAAAAGACTCAAACCTGTTCTAGTTCATATTCAGACTTCAAAAACCAAAATTATCCATGCAAACCATCACCTTCTTCTTCCTCTCTCTACTACAATGCTTTTCATAATCAATAAAAATCCAAAACTTAAAACAGAACCTACTGCTATACGGTTCTACATCACATTTTTCTACTTTTGTTTCTGTTACACTCAAAAACTCAAGACAAACAAATTAAAATCCTTGATTACTAACAACCATAAAAAATAGATCACTATTCACGCAACTCCATTTCAGTTCAGCTTTTCTGCACTTTTCCATTCTTTTTCTGCATATTTATCTTCTCTACATTCTCTATTTCAGCAACTCTCATTAAACTCAGATTTTTACAAACCCAAACACTTTCTACACATTTACTATTCATAAATCTTCCGTATAACTCATTCATCAAGTTTATTCACCGAAACTATACTTCTCAAACCACACATGCATATACTCATTTACAATAGTAAAACATCAACAAAATCACTAATTTGATTCAACAATATGTCCAGCGATGAGGAGGAATCAATAGCACAAAGAGATGTTTCGGTGGATGAGCATGAAAAGAGTGTTTTGGTATTGGTAATTTTCGGTGAAGAACATCAAAAGAACTGAGAAGAAAATCTCAACAGAGCATGTGACTACGTGTGCCCATTGCATGCGGGTCATTTGTCAAGTCACACTATGATTGGTCCATTATTTTTCATTTTTTCTAGTCCAGAAATACCCCAAATTTTTAGAAATTTCCTAAAATTCACCCAAAATTTCAAAATAATATTAATAGTCTCCAAATCAATTTTCAACACATAAAAACCACAATTCACATTTTAATCACATTTATAACTCACTTATACCCAGAAAATGTCAATGAATGCATGTACATTTATTTTATGAATTTCAACACAATTCACATATTAAAATATGCCAGATGATGTATGAAATGCACTTCTAAGTGTTCAGTATACACTATTCTGGGGTCCTAGCCCCTAACATGGGATATTGGGACGTCACAACCCTCCCCTCCTTAAGAAATTTCGTCCTAAAAATTCTTACCTAATTGATGAAACAGGTGGGGATATTACTTTTTCATATGCTCCTCTGTTTCTCAAGCTGCTTCCTCACTTGAATGATTTTTCCATAGGATTTCACCAATGGAATTACTCAGTTTTGTCAGCTGCTTTGTCTTTTAACTCACTATCTTGATCAGCTCCTCAATATAACTCAAATTACTAGCAACTTCAATTTCTTGAGTCAGTAATACATGTGTTGTGATCAGATCTATATCTTCTTAACATGCTTACATGAAACAAATTATGCAACTGACACATCTTGTTAGGCAAAGCTAACTTATATGCCAAAGGTCCTATCCTCTCAATAATCTCATAAAGACCAATGTACCTAGGGCTCAACTTGCCCTTTTTACAAAACCTTAGCACACCTCGCCAAAGCGACACTCTCAGAAATACTCTGTCTCTTATACTATATTCCAAATCCCGTCGATATTGATCCACCTAACTCTTCTGCCTATCTTGAGTCGCTTTTATTCAACTCCTGATCAATTTCACCTTATCCACAGTGTCTTGTATCAACTCAGGGCCTTTTATCATTCCCAATTCTACTTCATCCCAATATAGAGGCAATCAACATACTCTGTCGTACAATGCCTTATAAGATGTCATTCCGATACTACTGTGAAAGTAATTGTTGTAACCAAATTCAATCAATGCAAAATACTGATCCCAAGTTCCTTGAAACTCCAATACACATATCCTGGGCATATTCTCAATAATTTTGATTGTCCTCTCACTCTGTCCATCTGTTTGAGGATGAAATGCAGTATTGAAGTTCAACTTAGTACCCATAGCTAACTGTAAACTCTTCCAGAATCTCTAAATAAATCTGGGATCCTTGTCTGATACAATAGACACTGGAACCCTATGCATTATAACCACTTCATTCACATACTTCGGAGCCAACTGGTCTAATCAGTTATTCTCCCCCACTGGTAAGAAATGGGCCGTCTTAGTTAATCAGTCCACTACAACCCATATAGCATCATTTTACCTCGGAGTCTTCGCAAACCCACAATAAAATCCATAGTGATTCGTTCCTATTTCCACTCTGGAATAGGAAACAAATGTAGCTTCCCAACTGGAGCCTGATGTTCAACTTTAACCTGTTGGCATGTTATACATTTAGAAACATATTCCGTTACCTTTTTTTCATTCCTGACGATCAGAAATGTTGCTTCAGTGTATTATACATCTTGGTCGTGCCAGGATGCATAGCATAAGTAGCTATATGAGCTTCCTCTAAAATTTCCTTTCTCAATTCATCCACATTAGGCACACACAACCTTTGTTTTAACCATAATATTTTATCTCTCAATTCATATTCAGACTCTGGATTCATCTTAACTTTCTAAATTAGTTTCACCATTTCAGGATCTTTACTCTGAACTCTTCTAATTTGATCATGTAACAACGGTCACAACTTTAGTGTAGCTGTCAATGCTTTAGTATGCTCTAGATTCAACTCAACATTTAAAGCTCTCAACTAAATCAAATTTGGTAATCTCGATAACTGAATCTAAGCTACACTACTATGTGAATTTCTACTCAATGCATCAGCCACTATATTAGCTTTTCCCGGATGATACTCAATTGTGCAATCATAATCTTTCAACAACTTTATACACCTCCTCTGTCCCATGTTTAGCTCTTTCTGACTCAGCAAATATCTTAAACTCTTGTGATCAGTGTATATCTAAAATGTCTCTCTATATAAATAATGTCTCCATACTTTATAGTAAAGACAACTGCAGCAAGTTCTAAATCATGTACCGGATAATTCATCTCGTGAGACCTTAATTGTCTTGATGTATAGGCTATCACCTTGCCATTTTGCATTAACACACATCCCAATCCCTTATACGAAGCATCATTATATACTACATATCCACCAGTTCCTAATGGAATAGTCAACACCGATGCTGTGGTCAACTTATGTTTCAACTCCTCAAAGCTCTTCTAACAATCATCATCCCATCTGAATGCTGCATTCGTCCTCAGAAGTTTAGTTAGAGTGGTCGAAATTAAAGGAAACCCCTTGATAAATCTTTGGTAATATCCAACCAATCTGACAAAACTCCAGATTTCAAACATATTCTTTGGAGCCTCCCATTTCATTACTGCTTCAATCTTCATTGGATCCACTTAAATACCTTACCCATTTACGATATGACCTAAAAACACCACTTGATTCAGCCAAAACTCACATTTACTGAATTTAGCATATAGATGTTTTTCTCTCATAATCTGTAAGATCACTCTCAGATGTTCAGCATGTTCTTCTCTACTCTTTAAATACACCAAAATGTCAATGATAAACACTATCACAAAACGATCTAGGTAGGGCTAAAACACCTTATTCATCAATTCCATAAATGCAGATGGGGCATTAGCTAACCTAAACGACATTACCAAAAACTCAAAATGCCCATACCTGCTCTTGAAAGCACTTTTTGGTACATCAGCCTCTGCTATCTTTAACTGATATTACCCAAACCTCAAATCCAAATTAGTGAACTCCTGAGCTTCCTGTAACTGATCAAATAAATCATCAATTCTAGGCAACAGGTACTTGTTCTTCACTGTAACCTGATTTAGTTGCCTATAGTCAATGCACAGTCTCATGTGCCATCTTTCTTTTTCACAAATATAACTGGGGCTCCCTAGGGTGAAACACTGGGTCTAATAAATCCCTTTTAAAGTAATTCCTATAACTGAGCCTTCAACTCCTTTAGTTCGACAGGTGCTATCCTATATGGAGGAATAAAGATAGGAACATCGCCTAGAACTAAGTCAATTGTAAACTCTGTTTCTCGGTCTGGAGGTAAACCAGGTAACTCTACAGGAAACACATCCAAGAATTCCTTAACCACAAGAATGTCCTATATATTTTACTCAGCTCTAGTATCAATAATGTGAGCTAGATAAGCCTCGCATCCACCTTGCATCAACCTCAAGGCACTCATGAATGAGATCAACCTGGCTGGCATTACTTGACTAATACCCCTAAAAATTGCTCTCTGCTGATTAGGAGATTCCAATACCATCTCCTTAGTGTACTAGTTCATGATAGCCCTATGAGCAATAAGCCAATCTATGCCTAGAATGATATATATCTCTTTTAGTTGTAATATAATCAAGTCTGCTTCCAATTCTGCCTTATCAACTCTAATCAAACACCTCTTACAGACTTCCCCAATCACAGTGGTACTACCTATCAGTGTACTAACCTCCAATCCACGTTTTAATTTCTCTATATCGCAAAGCAACTTACATGCCAGATGCGGTGCAATAATTGAATGTGTAGATCTAGGATATAGCAATGCAAATGCTTCATAATCAAAGATAAGCAACGCACCTGCAACGACATCCGGAGAGTCTTGAGCCTCCTATCTGGTCGTAACATATACTAAAGCCTGAGACTAGGGTCTGTTGCTCCAAACCTCAGTCCTAACAGAAGGAGTTCTGAAACTCACTCTGCCTCTACCTCGGCCTCTCTGTCTAACCCCACTAGCTCAGCTCTGCTAGACAGTAGCTTCACTTATAGATCCCCCTCTCAGACCCGACTGGGTTGTAGTAATAACAGGATAATCTCTAATTCTGTGCTATAGAGAGCCACATCGAAAACATGCTCCTGTTAAAGTCCAGCACTCATCACCATACTTCTTTCCCATAGTGCTCACAAGGGGAAAACTAACTCAGCGTTGTACCTCCTCTATTGCCAGACT
Organism: Erythroxylum minutifolium; assembly: GCA_027123815.1. Classification (NCBI taxonomy): domain Eukaryota; kingdom Viridiplantae; phylum Streptophyta; class Magnoliopsida; order Malpighiales; family Erythroxylaceae; genus Erythroxylum; species Erythroxylum minutifolium. The sequence goes on from JAOTJB010000002.1 coordinate 28,235,811, forward strand.
GTACAAAGCCGCCCCTCTGTCTTAATCCTAACTGTCTTGATCCAACCGGTGGTTTGAAAGCTTGGTTCTGTCGTTTGTTAAATCTTTTGACTGAACCACTTTGAATTTCACTAGGTCTTTTCAATTTTCATTCTAGACCCTTGTCCCGACTCTACTTGTACCTCTTTTAGTAACTACTCAATTCTGATTGAGGCAGCCCTTAACTCAGTAAAACTACTCAGGTTAGTGATTGTTATCCTTGTTCTATTCTCCATATTCAACCCATCTTCAAACTCCTACATTTGCCTTCTTCTGTAGGAATCAAAGCAGTAGCATACCTCAACAATTCATTGAACCTGATCTCATACTCTACTATAGACATTTTGCCTTATTTCAGATCTAGGAACTCCTTCATCTTTCTATCTAAGTAGTCTTGGGCATGTAATTCTCCTTGAAAGCCCTCAGAAAGTCTCCCCAATTCAGATTGCAAGGCTTGGTGGCACTGCCTGAAATAGTCTTCCACCATTGATATGCTGGACTTTGCAGTAGTGAGACTGCATAATTAAATCTCTCCTCTGCCTCACAGTCTATCTAATCAAACACTTTTTCAGTTCTCTCTAACCATCCCTCGGCCTCTACAAGGTTTGTACTTCTATAGAAGTCTACAACCCCCTGCTTTTGTAGTTTGTCATTCCTCCTTTCCCTACTCATGGAAATTCTTGGCGGCATCACAATTGGTCAAGGCATAGAAGACTCTCTGCTGGCTCTTTCTAATCCTAGGTTAGCTGAGTGTTCCATTTGATTGCCTACGTCGAATAACCTATAATACATAATAACTTTGATTTTCATCCAAAATTTTCATAACATTTCATACCTAACTACATATCCCTATAGATGCCAACCATGCTTTGATACTAAAATGTAACACCCCAATACTATTATTTTCATATCGGAACACTCTGTGGACATTCCGGTATATAATCTATAATAATGGCGTGTTAATTTTCTCGCCTTCACTTTATAACATGGCAATATATCCAACTTAGTCATGGCATATACTAGTATACATAAAAGTCACCAAATTTAAAAACAAACAAACTGCAATCCTCTTTTCATTGTATAAAAACCAAACATACATGATAGCTTTACAAAACCATCTGAATATATACAATGTCAAAACCCTATACATAATATACTACTGGAAAGAGGAATTGAACAAAACTACTAATTACTCGTTTAGTCTCAACTGACCGACCTTTAAGTTATTTCTTCTTCATAAAAATTGAAAAATTATGCTTCTTGTAGGGTAGCTAATGTCCTCTCTCAATCCTAAAATGTCAACTTGCAATTTTGAGTGAGTTTTGCGAACTTAATAAGGCAACCATCACTACAAGAAAACTGTCATTTCGTGACAGAAAGTACCGACAAAAAATATAAATATTTCGTTAGTATCAAATATTACTGACGGAATGTACCGACAGACAAAAACGTCGTAGAATCGACCGTAGCTAAATTTACCGACGGTATAAGAACATTCCGTTGGTAAATTTAGCGTTGGAGAATGATTTACTGTCGGTAAATGTAGCGAAAATGTATCGACCGTCACAGTTGCTCCATCCGTAAATTGCTGATGGGTTAAAATTTTCCAATGCTAAATTTACTGATGTTAAGTTCTTTAACCGTATGTAAATTTAGCTACGGAATGTTCTCCTACCATCGGTAAATGTACCGACGGTAACATATTTTCCATCCGCAAATTTGCTTAACAATTACCAACATAATTTATCGTCCGTCAGTATATTTTATTAATTACCGACAGAATATGTCCTTCTACCGTCGGTAAAGTAGTTAGGAAGTTACCGACGGATGGTTATTTCCGTCGGTAAAGTTATTGCTTAATATTTTTTAAAAAATATTTTTTCATTATATTTAAATTATAATTGATGCATAATTTTAATAATTAAATATTTATAATATA
>JAOTJB010000002.1:28250088-28262154 GCA_027123815.1 Erythroxylum minutifolium
TAATTATAAGCCCAAAGGAACATTTAATATTGGGCTGGATTTTGGTTTGATTAATTAGATTAATTAAATTGAAACAAAAGCTAAAAAGAAAAAGGATAAGCAAAATCGAATTCTACAAAGACGTAGAATTCGGTCATGCTTCTCATTAAATGAAGTTGATGGCATGTTTTAAAAATAAAAAATTTACAGCTCATTTGGTATTCTTTCTAAATGAGTGTGTGCATTTTGTTTGCTCTCCACTTTCTCAAAAAAAAAACCAAACGGCTATAGCAAAGTGATGCAGCTCATTTAACATTCTTCTAAATGAATGTATACGTTTTGTGGTCTAAATTCCAAACTAGACGTCCATTTGCAAAGAAAATAACCTCCATTTGTTTTGATTCTCCTTTCCCACCAAAGAATTTTGTTAACCAAGCTATCTAAGGAGAACAAGTGGTAGATCGGATTGGTTGAGGACATATCAGCGAGGAGTTGAAGCTGTAGCAAGGAGTCGGTAACGATCCAATCTTGTTCCTATTTTATTTATTTTCTTTATGTTGTATCATGTATGGACTAAAAGCATGTTGATTTGGTGTTTACACTTTCGCTGTGTTTTGATTTTGGAAAAAGTTTTTGAAATCTACCATTTAGCTAAACCAAGCATGAACTTATTTTCGATCCAACAGTTGTCACCTGAGGTAACTTATTTTATGTTAAAAATGATAAAGGAGTTATTAGAAATTGTTAGGTAAATTGTGCTAATTCCTTGATGTGTTTCCTTAAAATGTGGCCTTGTTTGATATGGTTTACTAAACTGTTCATATTAAGTTTCTGAATAGCCTTAACATACTTCTGTGGGTATATTTGATTCATTTAACTACTACTGATTAACAGAAGTTAGAAATGGATATTGATGTTATTCCAATGATATCTAAGATCATTTAATATAATTTGATAGGCCCTAATTATCTAAATTAGGAAAAACAAGTAGGATTTATTTGCACAAAATTTCTATAGGTGACCGTCTACAAATGATCCATCGTCTAATAATATAAGAAGGAAATGGATAAAAGATGATTGCATATTAGAAATTTGATAGATACTGATGTGGTTAGTATGATTAATCATTATGACTATGCTAAGGAATTATTTAGAATTTTTTGTGTTTTTAGAAAAGAGGATACTTGTCATATTTACGAGGTTTTTAATAATTTTATCATGTTGAATAAAATGAACAATCTCTTCAAATTTATTTTATGAATTTTAAAAAGGTATATGAAGAACTTAATGTCTTCTTGCCTTTTAGTTTTGACATTAAAGTATAGTAAACACAACAAGAAAAAATAGAAGTTATGAGTTTTATAGCAAGCCTTAATTTTTAATTTGATATGACAAAGATATAAATCCTCTCTAGTGTAAAAATGTCCTCTTTACATGAGGTATTCTCTAGAGTTCTGCATACAAATGACGATGTTTTTGTTGCTCCATCTATTCAAGCTTCAAGTGCTCTTATCAGTCATAATAACGAATGGTCCTTTAATCAAAGTCAGAATAAAGGAGGCAGTATATGGGGTTGGAAAAAGTGAAATCAGGATATAAGAGGAGTCGTATGTCAATATTGTGATGAGTTGAGTCATATCAAACACACATGTCCAAAATTACAAAACAAACCCACAAAATTCTCATCCAGCTTGCATTGCTACTATTTCTAACACATCTATCATATCTTTAAAGTAAAGATCTCATCTAACTACATCACTGATATAGGTGATATAGGTAATCCTGTTAATTTTCTCCTTTCTTCCTCCAATACCCAATGGGTTATTGATTATGATTTTAATAATCATATGAAAAGTAATCAAAATCTTTTTACTACCTTTACAGCTTATAACTATCCTTCCAAATTCATTTTAGCAAATAATTCTACCTCATCTACTCTTGGTTCTGGGACTGCTCATCTTATCATACGTTTTAGGCCTACTAGGGTTTTCTTTCAACTTAATAGCTATTAGCAAAATTACTCAAGCTCTAAATTATTTTATCTTATTTTTCCAAATTATTGTTTTTTAAGAATCTTATTACGAAGAAGATTATTGGTAGTGGACATGTATTGGGAGGTTTTAACATTCTAAATATCTAAGAATAAGTGCCTAAACCTATTGCTTGCTCTATGGCTTTATCCATTTTAAAGTACACTGTTGGTTAGGCCATCTATCTCTGTTTGTGTTAAAGAAACTATATTCAAAGTTACAAAATGTATTATCCTTAGATTGAATCATGTTAGTTTACAAAACATCATCATTTGGCTTCTATTTTTCAAGTCAATAAAAGAGCCAATTTTTTGTTTGAGTTAGTTCATTAAGATATTTAAGATCCATGTCTTATTGAATATAAAATTTGGTTTGGGTATTTTGTCACCTTTTTTGATGAAGTTTCTCAAATAACTTGGCTTTATTTAATAAAGAATTAGTATGAGCTATTTTCTTATTTTACTGCTTTAAGTGCTAAAATCAAAACACAATTTAATGTTTCTTTATATACTTTCCATAAGTGATAATGATAAAGAATATCTTTTTTATTCCCTTCAGACTTATATGCTTAAAAATGACATCTTTCACCAAATTTCTTGTATAGACACACCATCTCAAAATGGTGTAAATGAAATAAAAAATAGCCATCTCCTCGAAACAACCAGAGCACTTTTGTTCTAAACACATGTCCTATGTGTTTTTAGGTTGATGCGATCTCTATAGCCTATTCTGCCATCATCCATCCTTCATAATGACATTCTTTATCACATTCTATTTCCTACTAAACCATTGTTCCTTATTAAGCCTCTTATATTTGGAGTATATGATTTTTCCATGATGTTCATCCTTAAGTCATCAAATTAGATCTTAAATTTGTAAAATGTGTATTGATATTTTTGTCCTAGTCTTAATAAATACCTTATATTTGTTGATTTCATGTTTATGAAAAATCTTCCTTTCTTTTTACTTCTCCAAACGCTTTTAATAGTTAGGGGGAAATGATGATTTGTTAGTATACCATCTTATGCATCAGTCACCAAATGTTACTTTTACACCTACTATTCCAGAATTTAAGATGTTCTCGATGCACTTCTGATACCGATTCCTTCTTTGACATTAGATCTCATAGACACTAATCTTGACATTACAATTCCTCTTTGTAAAGGTAAATGTCAATGCACTTACCTAATTTCATCTTTTTTTCATATGGCCATTTGTCATCCTCTTCATGTTCCTTTATTGCCTCTCTTGATACTAAATCTCTTTCCAAAACTATTAATGAGGCCTTCTCTCATCTTGGTTAGCAAGTAGCAATGATAGAGGACATAAATTGTCTACATGCTAAAGGTACTTAGAATTTAGTGAATTTACCTACAAAAAAAAAGGCTATCATTTATAAGTGGGTTTTTGTATTTAAAGTCAATTCTGATGGCTCAGGAGCATAACTTGAAGCTCATCTTATTACCAAAGGCTATTCTCATTCTTATAGTTTAGACTACTATGATACCTTTTCTGTTATGGCTAAGATGACATTTGTACATTTATTTGTTTCCTTGACAGCTACTCATCGTTGGCCTTTACATCAGTTGAACTTAAAAAATGCCTTCTTACATAAAAACTTATATAAAAAAGTTTTTATAAAGCAAACATAAAGGTTTTTTGCTTATAAAGAGTATGGAAAACTGTTCCGCCTTCGAAGATCTTTATATGGTTTGAAGTAGAGTCCTTGTGCTTGGTTTGGCAAATTTATTTAAGTTGTTAAAATAGTTTGGAATGAACAAGAGCAAGGTTGGCCATTCAGTATTCCATAAACACTCTAAAAATAGAATTTTTATTCTTATTATATATGTAGAAGATATTGTTATTACTATTACTAATGCACTAAGAGTTTCATCCCTGAAAATGTTTCTTTACAACTATTTTTGGATGAAGGATTTAAGGGTATTAAAGTACTTCTTAGGAGTTAAGGTGACAAAGAATAAGAGTGGCATCTTCTTCTTTTAAAGAAAATATATACTTGATTTGTTTTTTAAAACTAAGAAATTAAGAGTTAAACCATATAGTTCTCCTATATCACCTAATCTATAACTCACAAAAGATGGTGATTTGTTTGAAGGCCCTAAGATGTATAAGAGACAAGTTAGGAAACTTAATTGTTTTATGGTAAATCGTCCTGATAATGCTTACTTTGTTAGCCTTATGAGTCAGTTTATCTCTTCCCCAACAGTTCATCACTGGGTTGCTTTAAAGTAGTTCTTATGCTACTTGAAGGGAGCTCCCAAACAAGGAATACTGTATAAACATTATAATCAAACTAGAATAGAATCCTTCTCAAATAAAAATTGGGAAAGGTCCAGGATTGACCAAATATTTGCCATAGGCTATTGTGTCTATTTTGGAAGAACTTTGGTTTCATAAAAAAGTAAGAAATAGGCTGCTATATCTCACTCATGTGTAAAAGCAAAATATAGGGATACGACACAATGTTTATATGAAACAATGTGCTATATCAATTATTGACAGAAATTGGGCTCAAAGTCTTAATGTTATCACTATTATGACATGATAACCAAACCACTACTCATATAGCCTTGATATGTGCCTAAATGTTTATTCATTTAATTTACTACACTTAGTGATTAATGCCTTAAAATGCTTAAGATACTCACTTTAGCTTATATTTGATTTTAGGTACACTTTGGAAGTGAAGTAGCTAAAGTGACCCAAAAGCATATTAATTGAGCCATCTTCTCAATGTCCACACTCTATTGATTCATGAAGCAAGAGGAAGAAGAGGATTAAAGAATAAGAGACAAGATAGAGTGTGAAAGTGAAGAATAAAGGAAGGAAGCATCTCACGGCCACACCATGGTGTGCATGGGCATGAGACCTCTTCTCACACCTATGCATTGTGTCTCACAGGCATGAGACACCTTTCACACCTATGTGAGGTCACTCACAGGCTTGAGTTGTAGGCCACTTGTCCATTTAAACCTAGTTTTTAACTATAAAAGGTAATGTTGTGATGGCAGAAAGGAGAACTCAGGGGACAGAAGCAAATACATTGTTTTTCTTCGTTTTCTCTTAATTTTCAACACTAATAGAGGTTACTATGGCTGATGCTTAAAGCTTGAAGGGGAAGATGGAAGGCTAACTTCCCAGCATCAGTTCGACGGTAAAATCTACGCCCAAGTCTTTTGAATTGTTATTATTGTTTTTGTTGATTGAATTAGGTTTTATAAAGACGATATTGATATGTTATTTGTATTATTCTATTATAGACCTATTGTTAGAATGTTGAATATAATCCATAATCATTATATTTGATGCGCGTTAGTGATAGTTGTGATTTACATTAGGTTTTAGGGATTAATTTGTTATGCATTAAATGTTAATTTGAGTGCTTAATGTGTATTTATGTTTTAATTGTGTTAGTTTATGTGTTTAATTGTTTTTTATGGGTTAGTATGAATCTTTGAGCTTAAATGTTATATTGTTTAGGTACCTTGATGTATTTGTTAGTGTTTCAGGGTAAACGAAGAAAAATGGAGAAGTTTCAAATACTATCGGGCTAAAAACATGGTATGCCACGATCGTGATAGAAAGAGGCGAGCTGACAAGACCCAGGTCACGATCGTGTACTTTGGGCCACGATCATGATAGAGAGCTCCGTGCCAGGCCACAATCGTGCACTTTCTGGCCACGATTGCGGCAGACAGGGCTATGATCATGGCATGCGTCGAGCTGATACAAAACTCAAATTTAGCAAGATTTTCAGACCGTTTAGACCCCGAATCAACCCTAGGGCTTCCAAAGTATAAATACATCATTATGAGATAGATGAAGCATCCTAGGAGAGAAACTTTTGGAGAACTTTCACATCAGCTTAAATTCAGAAGCCCTAGAGAGCTAGTGAGTGATTTGAGGAAGGAGACGAAGGAAGAGAAACACGGAGATGAAGCTTGATGCGAAGTACTTCCTGAAACATGTGGTTTCCCGCAGTCGCTGCCTCCATTGATCTGTTCCAAGTGTATTTTCCAATTTATTTCAGTTTTATTGATGTATGAAATTGGGATAATTGTCGAGAATATGCTTTGTTGAACGTCAATTTTTATCTAAACTCACCTTCGGGATTTTAATTCTTGAGATTAATAATGTTTGGTTTATTGTGTTTTATTTGAGTTATTTGTGATTCAATATCTGTTCTTAATAATTCGGCAATAAAATGAGAGGGTGAGCCGAGTGAATATCATCAAATTAGCCTAATGAGAGTTAGGTAATTTGATAGATAAGGATTGAATCAAATCGGTAAAATCGTGTAACGAGAGATCAAGCAAAAGTTTCCGATAGGTTATCAGACAAATTTAGAATTAATAGGTTTTGGGTTAATTGTGAGTCAAGAGATCACAATTTCATAATTTAAATTAGGGATTATTAATTAGGGTTTAAAGATTATAACTTGAGAGAGAGTAATCCACCCAAAGACCATCTAGATCCAATAATTCAGTAATTGCAGAATTGATTGGATTTTTATTAGTTTTGGATTTGACATTGGTAGTTCCAAGGTTAATTCTGGATTCGGTTGTGTGATTTGCTATTTTGTTTATTATTTCTGAAATTTAATTCTCATAATTGGTTGTTGATTGATTAATTTTCTGCATTGATTGTTTATATTAGATTGTTGCGATTTAGTTTCGACCTTAGATTTCAAGACTACATTAACCTTCTTTGTGGGAACGATACCTTAGGTACTATGCGAATGACCAATGTGCTTGTGATATTATTGGGGTTAAAATAGTAAAACTTAGCATACATAAACTTGTGATCAGGATCTTCAGCTTAGGTTCATTTGCGAACACATGTTATTCACAATCCTCCGCATTTAGTACAACATCATCTAGTAGGCGGTCCACATCCAATGAAGTCCATGAACTTGGGAGCACAACACACACACTGGCAACTCAGTTGCAATAGTCGATGGAGTACATAGCCCAACTTCGTAGTGAGATGGATGAGTTGAAGGGGAAGGGCAATACTTCATCGCAACATTCAGAGCATCCGCATTCACCAAATAAATAGTGTAGTTGTAGTCATTTTGTATGAATTAAATACTTATTGTTATAGATAATAATTTTTATTATCAATTAAGATAAATTTTACTTTATATTATCAATCAAATTTCTATTTTAACAAATTAAATGTAGAAACAAATCAAAATATTATTAACAGATAACTGATAACTATACAAATTATACATCAATCATAACCTTATCAAATAAAATTAAATGTAGAGAAAATTTTAAAAAAACAATATCAGTAAATTTACCAACGGAAAAACAAAATCTGTCAGTAAAATGTGTCCATCAGTAAAATGCAATGACTTTACTGATGGACAACCAACCTCCATCAATAAAGCTAGTCATTAGTTCATCGACAGATTTTTGTTTCCATAGGTAAGTTTACTGAGGGAAACTACTTTTCTATCACTAAAATTACCGACCGAAAGAGAGCTTCTATTGCTAAATTTACTGACAATACATAAATTACGGTCGTTAAATATAGCGACAGAACAGGAGCTGTTTGTCAGTAAATTTGCAACAAAAAATCTGTACTCCGTCACCAATTATTACCTATTGCCGTTTCTCTGATGAATTGTTTCGTTAGTAAATCCCCTCGCTAACTTAGCTTATCAATAAAAAACCTTCATATTCTGTCAGTAATTTTCACTGCTAAACCCAAATTTTCTTATAGTGATAAGAGAATTAAGTAATAATGTTAGCTTAATTTAATAAAGTTCATATATACTTAACAAAGTTTGAATCGAACAAACCATAAAATATGACAATATAGTGAACATTTTCTAATTACATAAAATTAATTAGTAATCACTGTATCCTATAGAATTACATTTCTATTCCCATTTCTACTGTAAAATTACTAAACTTACAACCAATAGTTAAGAAAAGTCCCAATTAAAAGTCATTTTATCGCATATTAATTTATGCCACTTCATGTTCTCATATTTTTTTAGAAATAACATTAGCATGGTTTATTAGATGGGGACCTAATTAATAGGAAACAACTAAAATTGGAGTTTTCAGACATAATTTTCATTTATTTCCTTCTTTCTTAAACAGTGGGTTTAAATATAAATATAAAACATTGTATGACAAGTTTAGAGATTTTTGCTTATTGAGAGTAAGAAAACTATATTATAAGATTGTAGATAAATTAACCTAAACTTCGATCAATTTCTTTGAATCATTTTCCCTTTTTTACTTAGTATTCTTCTACAAAATTTGTAAAGATGATTTCAAACCAAAGTTTAGATCTTAAACACCAACCTTATTGTGGTTGTACAAGTCTTATTCTCAAAATAACTATGATTCCTTCATTGTAAATTTTGCACTTAAAATGATTCTTATTCTTATATCTACACCACTCTAGCTATTTGTATATAACCATACAATACAATATTAGAGGGAAAAGAAGGAAAAGAAAAGCATAAAACAACATTCCAAACTAAAAAGATAAAATCAAAAGCTAAAAGGGAACAAAAAGGGGGTTAAAAAATGAAGCCCCTTAGGCTTTCACATGGTCAAAAACCACTTACTAGTGATTTTGTTAATCTCTAACATTAATCATCAATTGATGCACGTAAAACATACATATATTTCACTAGTATTGTGCTATATTTTTATGCTTAAATCTAAATGGTTTACTTAGTTTATACTATGTTTTTAGCTAATTGAGAAGATGCCTTAAGATGATCTTTGTCAAGAATTGGAGACTATTTAAAATGAACATATAAAGAAAATCAAAACTTTTAGCTAAACTTGGCTTAGTACACAGTCATGTGTTAACTCATGTCCTTTTTGAACCATTTGGAAATGAAGGCATAGCCAAATACATGGGTAGAAGGGAGATTGTATAGTGAACAAAATTTTTAAAGAGAAAAATGGTTTGAGACACAATTGTGACTTAACCCATGTACGTATAGAGAAAAGATACATAAAGATATTATGGCCTAGAACATAGGCATGCTAGTGCCCTTTCTTATTTACGAAATGATTTGCAAGAAAGATTTGACACTGATTCACAAATTGATCATAACTTTCTTGTCTGAGTTCCAATTGACATGATTCAATATGCTATGAAAAACTAAGATAAAGATCTAAGATTTTTGTGTTTTAAGTTTTTTTTTGCATTTTTAGGGATACATGGCTCTTTAAATAACAAGCCTCTTTAAATAACATCAAAATTAGAGTTTTGGGACTTTTGTTTATTATATTCTTTATTTCTTATTTGGCATAGTTATTGGGGGAGAGAAAAACAGGCTAGAAAAATATAAAGAAACTATTTTTAAGGAAGCAAAAGATCAAGATCTTTCTAACAACTCAAAGCTCGCATTACAATATTGAGATCAACTCTAGAAATCTTTCTATTTGATTTATTTAGTTTTTAAAAATGTTTTTGGGTTTAAACATTATGAATGTCTAGTTTCTTTATATATCTAGCTATAAGAGAACTCTAGCATTGCCTCTATATAGATTTGTTAAATTTTATTTATAAAGTGATGTTTTATTTTTGAGAAATATAACATTCTTAATATTGATTTAATTAAGACAGTAATTAGAGGAGATCCTAATTTGGATATAGATGATTCTAGATAATCTGCATATAAGTGGATCATACTTTAGGTATTAAGAGTTGTATGGAGTCCTAGAGATATGCTTATATAAATACTTTAGTGTTATGGTCAAACTTTTCAGTAAATTTCACAAATTTTAATAATTTTTGGGGGTTTTAATAGAATGGAGATGTTGGTTGTTTTAATGCTTTTTGGGGGTTTTAATCAAATGGAGAGGTTGTTTTAACTCAAAAGAAAGCAATTTCATAAGTTAAGAAGTTTCATTAGTCCATAAAGCCTTCTTAATAAATTAAAATTTGAATATAATGAAGATGCTAGAGGTAATTCTTATTTAGATGATTCATGTTTTTTTTTCCTTTTTGTTATGTGCTTTATCATTTCTTTAGTGATTATTTACTCTACCTAGGTTTAGGTATATTATAATTTTAGATTTAAATTTAGTATATAACCTAATTTTCCTTTTTTAATTTGCTGGCTAATAATAAAAGAATTTACTAAATTTCTATAATATTCTCGTGAGATCGATGCTCTATTACCATTGTATTATTACCAACTGATATGTTCAATTGCTTTCGGTTATAGGTACTATTTTTAACGTCATTGTCAAATAAAAAATTAGTGTTTAGGAGACTTAGAGAACTATTAGTCTATTCATTTTATTTATATATATTATTATATTTATTTTTATATTCTTAAATTCTAATTTTTACCTTATTATTTATGTGCTTGATTTTGTTTTAGTTTTAGGCCTGTCCAACTTATCAACATGGAGGAAGAGCATAGAATTAGGTGAAATATGCAAAAGTGTAAAATTTTATATATTTCTGTTTGTAATATGAAAAGTGGACACTTCATGAGACTTGAGAGAGATCAAAGGATCTATTAAGGAGGTCTCCATACTATGAGGTACTCATTTGGCTGCAAGTTTAGCCATTCTACAATAGTTTGGCTATGTAATATAACACTATTTGATGCATTAGCTGGGGAAATCATAAACTTTAATACTCTAAAAGTCACCCTAGAGTTGATTAAAGAGATTGCAAGGACGAATATTAATAGCCATAAAGTAAAGTAAGGGAAATCAACCTAGCATATATACATAATGTAGATGCCATCATGTTTTGGCAGCCCAATTAAAGGCTTACACAGAAAAAATAGATGGCTTAAGTGGAATAGAGAGACTAGTAGAAACATTATGGTGTATAATGTATTAAGAGAACATAGAAGTGATTCTTCTCAAGTTGGGAATTACCCTGTTAAGATAATTGAACAAGTTTACTACTAGGGGTCTTACCAATAACTTTAAATACACTCCTACAACAACACATACAATTTAGAGTGTGAATTTATGAGAAATAAAGTAAGAGATGAATTTGAGTTAAAAACTAATGATATAATTTATTTTATATTTAAAGCTTGATTTCAACATTAAGAGAATAACCTTAAAAATTAGATTGGTATATTAACCAAATTGGTAGATGAAAGACCTTTGCTAGTAATATGTTATAAAATTATAAGGAATATAAGAAGGCAACCACCTTAAGGAATGGAGAGGAGTTAACCAATGACACAATTGGAGAAGCTGAGAGAGATGAATTTGCTATAGAGAAAGAACAAGAGAAAAGCAAGGTGAAGAAGTTCAATATATCTAACGACATTTATTGTTCTTTTTTATGATGATCCATTTAATTATTTTGTTACACCATTCACAAAAGTTTATATTTCTTTACGAAAAATTCATAAAGCAAGATGACCGAGCGCTATAGGAGAGTAAGAAGGTGTGAGATGACAATATCTCAAATATTAAGGAAGAAGGCCTTCTATGACACATACGAAATCCTAGAGGAGGATTTTAGGTCTTTCACCTTTCCTCCTTAATATTGGATTCTAGTTAAAAAACTCTAAAGAAGCTCTTATTGAGAGGTAACAAAATCCTTTACTTTCATGAACTTTATGTTTATTAAATACTAGGGTCCTTCAACATTAAATATTTCTCTTTTAAATTAATTTTGCATGTTTATTTTAGTTTATTTCTTATGTTTTATTTATTTTTATGCATTTATCTTTTTTCTTGTTATATAGGTCCCTTATTTTGATATCATGAATGCAATCCAAAGAAAAATAACATTAAAAAATAAGGCTCTTAAAAGTTTTCTCGATTTTAATAGTTTCATTTTTCTATACACTTTGTATAATTTTGTTTGTTTATTTTATATTGTATATATGTGTACATTAAAGACAATTTACATCTTAAGTGTGAGGGAGTGATTATCTTAAACCTTAGTTTATTTACAAGCATTCAATTTAATTACGTTTAGCTTGATAACTAAACATTTCAAAAAATTAGGCAAGAATATTGAGGTAATCAAGTTAATATATTAGAAGTAATATTATCTTATGAGTTGA